>OX388325.1:622003-856500 GCA_947579605.1 Athripsodes cinereus | reverse complement strand
CAGCATTTTTTTTTGCTTGCATGCTCTGAGGTTCGATATCGTGTTTTCGAAAAGCACTTGTGGAATTCTTGATCCAAAAATCTCCCTTTGCTTAACTTATGTTTATTTATTCATACCATCATGGCCTCTTTCACAAATAGGGTAGCCAGCGAATTAAATGCACGTAATAAACTTGGGTTAGATGGAAAATATCGCGTCCCTGCGATAAACTCACCCATTGTGCAAAATTATTCGTTTATATTATGTTGTAATCTTATTATTTGTATCCAAATATTTTGTACAATAAAGTTATAATAATAAACGTGCAAATCGTCCTCTTCATGCTAAATGAACCTTTATTGGCATCAAAATATTTTATTTATTTTATTTTATAATATATATAAGTAACAATGAGTGACATGACAGTTGTTACCTTTGCGTCACTCAAAGTTCATGATATACCAAACGGTTTCACAATGATACATACATGCAAACAAATATTTTTATCAGAGAAAACATTACAAAATTTAAAGCTTAAATCTATTACATAAAATTCTATTACATAAAATCTATTACATAAAATATGTAGTATACAAGCAGAGTTCGTCGGTCGGTACCTAGAATCTTTTAAAGACGAGATTTTAGAGAAAGACGTGCGACTGCTTTTGTAAAAAAAATATGAAACTCAGAATGGGTGGCGGTTAATGTCATGAATTCTTATTTCGTATTTGAATAATTATGTCAATTTTCTCATGAGGGTTGTTTTATTTGACTCTTTTTTTCACAGGGCGCTCAAACGTACAAAAAAAGATATTGGTAGATCTATTTTTTGCTGTATTTCCCGTCTAAAATTTATTTCCGGGTTAGTTGGAAGACATCGCATCTTAGCGATAAACTCGCCCTCTGTACATTGAATTATAAAACTGATATTAATTTATATGACATTGTTTTATTTTGTAATATTGTAACCAATGTACAGTGAAGAATAAAATCAAAATAAATAAATAAATAAATAATAAAAAAGGTTTATTGGTTCAAAAACAAAGAATAAACTATAATGATATATGAATCCGCAAATAACAAAGTTAATTCAAGGGCTTGATAATAATATGATAGACAAAAAGTTGTTTGTGAATTGTCAAACAGATGAAGGAAAAATCGAGGTTAATATTTACATGTCTTTTTGTGTTTTTTTTTAGAAACATGGACCAACGAAATGAAAAAAAGGCGAGGTTATTGTATACTTATCTTAAATTTTCCGGGTTATGAAAAAAAACTACGACCTTTAATATATAGATTGGTTATTCAAAAGGAAACTTTGTAACGCGACCAATATTATTATTTCATATCTATCAGTCCAAACCATTGTTTGATGGTTTCAGACGGTTTAAAACGATGGTTTGGACATGTTGAGCGAATGCAGGACGAAAGAATGACGACGAGCATGTCTTTATCTGAAAGAGGGGGTGTGAGGAAGCACGGACGTCCAAGAACCACGTGGATCAAATTTAAAAAGTACGGCCGCGTGTTGAGTAAGAGAAATCGGCTTGCATGTGTGAGAAACTGATTTATTGAGTTGAACTATATTTATACAACTTTCAAAAATTTCAAGTCATGTGACAAGCATGACACAGAGGAATTGGGAATAAAGGGTACTCTTAACCAAGCCTTGAGTCGATTCATAAGCGTCGTAACTCTGTGTCATGCACTCCTTAAGGAAGTTCACATATGTATGTGTATCATAATATACAACATACCTACCTAGTTAATAATACCTATACAAATAGGTTGACTATCAGTGAGTTGAATTAACTGGAATGATTAATCTAGAGCGGTTCAAAATATGATTGTTTTTATTAATTCTGTAACGTAATTTCACCAGTCTAGTAGTAAGTCTTTGGTTAAATTGCGATTTAAATTAAGATATAATTATATCAAACAGAATTGAGATACAATGTAGGGACGTAAAAAACGGTGGTGAAAAAAACAAATTAAAAATGTCTTTGAAACTGTATCAGCCATGATGTTTTTATCCGTCAACTTCCTGTTTCTTCGAAGCGCGCTACTTCCGGTCCGTATCGATTGATTCTCTTCCGTTTGTGTCGCCAATTGAGCAGAAAAAAAGCAAAGACACGTGATCTGTCGTTGTAGTAAACAAATCACTTGATTTTGTTATTTATTGTTAATTAATTTGGTATTGAATATACAAATGCAGCTATTCGAGGAAAGAATCTAGTTCTTTAGAAGGCCGCGGCCTTGCCCGTTGATTTCGATTAGTTCTTTATGCAGAAATGTACACCTACCGCTAGTTAAAAATATGGCGTAGTTTAACGTTAAGGGAAAAATAACGCCGTGAAGTCCACGGTTAAGAATAGGTCTTCCATTATTTTCTTTTAAGGGGTATTCAGATTTGTTCACTTTCAGTGATCACTCTGGATGATCCTCCAAAATGAAAAGGTGTGAACAGGCGTTTCATCAATAGTGATCACTAGCGATGACGGATGAAATCGATTACTACCCGACATAATTTTGATGAAAGGTCCTTTCACTGAAACTACCATAAACAAGTTTTATTTTATTATTTGTCTTATTCTCTATGAATTTGTATTGAATATCAGAACACATATAAAATTGTCGAGAATTTTAATAATTTGTTTTAATTTTTAGTAAGTATTATTTATCATTTTTTATTTATCAATATTTTTTTGCGAAAATACGTCAAACTACATACAACATGACCGTGAGTGTTGACATGGCAGTGAAAGCATAGGATGAACGAGTGTGAACAGACGTGATCACTTTCGATGAACAGGTTTGACCCCGACACTCTGGATGATTATCCAAAGTGAAACAGTCTGAATGCTACTTAAGTTTTCGAAGTTGTCTTGCTGTGATTTTTCGAATTACGTGAAAGATGCAAGGCTTCATTTCAAACCAATCCACAGGTTCAAAACCTAAGAGATATTGTAGATTTGAGCATGTGGAAAGAATGAATGAGGACAGAATGATCAAAAAATATATTTGGCTGAGAGGAATAGTGCTCGGAGACGTGACCGTCCGAGAATCGAATGGCAAAATCAAATCCTACAGGACGGTCACGTGGTGAGCACATTGAGTAGGAGAACATGCATGAGGAATTTTATGACAGTGAGGGAAGCTAAAGGTGTCGTCGTCGGGTATAATAGCCAGTAAAAAACAAACAAAAAACTCATTACTGTATAGTTTGTGATAATAAGCTCATTATTAACAAAGACATCCTTGAGTATTTTGTGGTTTATCGCGTGTTACCGGAAGTATTTGTAGCATTGAGACATTTTATTTTATATTATGTACCTACTACCTCCCTAATTATGTATTATTTATTTATTTATTTATGTATTTCTTATCAACAACGTAATAGCAACAACAAAGTTGTCGGTGGACCGATAACAAAGTCTCGCACTCATGGGAGTTCCTATATTCACATATTTTTATCTGCAGTTGGAAACAATTTCGGATTGAGCCATCAGCATTACTCGTTATTATTTATCCCGTGGAGCACTCATTAAAGAATTGATATCCCACTCCTTTCCGTAAGTTTTCTAGTGTCCTCCTGTAAAAAGCAGGTGCTTGAAAAAATAAACACATTTTACATCTTAAATTCGGCAGTGATGTGGTTTGTCACCCAGTGACGAATTCAAAAAAACCTCAAGGGGGGGGGGGTAAAAATTATATACATATAAGTATCTACAAGACAATGGCATTTAATTTAAAATGATTATACCCACATACGAGACATCTTCAATAGGCGTCAACGACAAGGGGGGGGGGGGCATCTGTATCCGCGACCGTAGCCACTCATCCTGAATGTATTGATTTTATATTGGCACGGAGAGGATAGCTTGCATGTCAATTATATGCAGCTGGTCTGCTGGCTAACCCACTTGTGGGATATGCCGTAATTGTATAATGGTATAGTAACTACTCATTATTCCACAAGTGGGGTAGCAAGCAGACTAGAAGAGATGGCGCCTTTGCGATGAACTCGCCCTCTGTATATTGATTGCATTTAATTTGAATTTATATATTTTATGTAATTGTTTGTAATCAATGTAAGGAAAAGAATGTAGGTATAAATTAATAAATACATAAAATAAAGTTAGTGGGGGAGTACTAAATATATGTTTTTTTATTATTTATGTCATGAACTTCCACCAACAACCGTCGGTCGACAATATTATTTACTGCAGTGTCCAAAAAAACACTCAAACACAATCCGATCATATTATTAATAAAGAAGAAACAGTACAATAATAAATTATGTATGTATGTAACAATGGTTGTGCATAATTTACCTCAATAGTACACAGTATTTTATTTCGCCTCTCCATTATTGACGTTTTTATTGTTTGAAAATCATTTTATAATTCCCTAAGGCGTATTATTATTAAAAAATAAAATAGAAAAATTAATAAGAAGCGAACACAATAGACAACAGATCAGCGGGTATAAAACTAGTGCCTTAATCCTCACAAAAATATTTTAGTCTGTTTATTAATGTGTATGTTCAGTCATTAATATAACACAAATATAATATGTGTTTTATTTCTTACATTATTATGTGTTTGGTGCATTTTTTGTGCATAGTACCATACAGTAAATATACAGAGGGCGAGTTTATCGCAGAGTCGCGATTTCCTCAAACTAACCCGATTTCATGTAACTTTAAAAAAAACGCCCTAGAAGAAGGAAAAGAGGAGGTGTAAAGGAGAAGAAGAGGTAGGAAAAAGGACTAGGAAACAAATGCCAAATTCTGAGTGATAAAGTGGTCCTTGACAGCCCGCTTGAAAGCGTGATGAAGAGTGGGGAGCAACATGGAAGGCAAACCATTCCAACAGCTATCACCATGAACAGAAAATGAGTCGTAAAAAAGTTTGAGCTATGACGACCGATGTGGCGCGGAGGCAAACGCTCTTGCCTTTGAATCACGAGGTCCCTGGTTCGATACTCGGCCAGGGCAAAAATGAAGAATGACCTTTTTCAAATTTCCTGCGTCTGGGTGTTACATGTTTATGTGTTCAGAAAGTACATTGTATATGTGTGTATCGTCGTGTTAGTACCCATAATACCAGATTCATATCTTAGTTTGGAACTAGCTCGGTCTGTTTGAATTGTCTATACATGCTATGTTATGAGCTGGTATCGCCAAAAGACGCTTGCTATTGGATCTCAATTTGTGCATCCTCAGTAGATTTTGCTTTTGTGTAGCCGAATATTTAGCTAGTCAATCGTAATATTGGTTACTATATTTTGAATGGAAGGTCACACTATACATTCTCCTTTCGCATATTTGGAGGCGCCTGCAGCGGTGATGCGAAGCGAACAACGCAATTCAACCGAATATTCATTGAAGATAAAATTCAAGGTTTTGCTACTACTACTACTGTTCCTACTATATATGTACATGCAGATTGTTCTTAACATGACAAAAAAATATAACATTCGGAATGGTCGGCAGGTCTCATCGCTGAATTTATTCATTTATTTCATCTCATAAACGACAAAGCCTTTAACAATATAGAATTGTAGATGTAAACTTTTTTTTTTATTTACTTATTTATTTTACGAACGTCTGGCTTTTTCAGTCCCCGGACGGGACCCACATAGCACGAATCATTTAACCCTTTGCACTCCTTTTTTTTTTATACTTACTACCAACTCCTTAAATAAATATTAAAAAGACCATAAAATGTGGTGTCAATAAAAAGATATTTTGAAATATGTAGTTTTTATTGTTATTTAGTTAAAATTAATACAAAATATACCTAATTAACAAATTAAAACAAATCAAAAATTAAAACTTCACGAAATCGCGAAATATTTTCCAAACAATACGCACGTGTTTTCAAGGCCACGCAATATTTGCTACTAAAATAATATAATGACATCCCTCCGTGTGGTCAACTACCTGAACACAGAGAACACAAACAAACTAGAGATATAAATTCTGGGAATTTCCCCGCCCTTTGTTTTGTTATGTAGGTAGTAGGTACCTACCTACTTCACCGCTCAAACAACTACGCAGCGCTCGTGTAATACATTTATACGGTAAAAACAATTAAATTTTTAAAATTCCCAGTAATACTGAATTTGTTTATTTTGTGAATATAAGTGTTAGTAATTCAACATATTTAGTATTTATAAGAAAAATTAACATTTAATAATTTTTTCCATTTTTTAGGATTAGGAGTGGTAAGGGTTAATATAACATGCATACATCTTCTTCCCCTTGTCCTTGTTGGGTCGGGGCCCATTGCAACTATAGGTTCCTCCTCCAGAGACCCCTGTCCACCGCTGTTTCCAGTACCTCTGACCACTCCAAGTCTTTCAACACAGATGTTCATATCCACTGGAAAAATTAATTTAGGAACTTAAAGTTTTAAGTAGCATTCGATTCGGTTTTCGTACAGGTTCACTTCGAAGTCGCATCGCGATTTGACGCTAGTTAATCATAGCATCGTATGTGGCATTATAATTAAAAAATACGTAGGTATTTTTTTACAACTACACACTGTAATTATTATAGTGTTGTTTGTTGCTATAGCGTAAAGTGTGTTCCTAACGATCAGCAAGCGATTGTAACGAAGTTTAATAAATGACCGGTAACTTGTTGAAGAACAAACCAAGGTCTAGATCCATTATTCAGTACGTTGAATTTCATGGTTAGAATCTCATAATATTGTTGTTATTAGTTTTCGGATAAACCATGTTTCGACCGATTTTCGGGCGCCCTGCTGTAAAGCGGTGTCATCTCGTCAGAGTGCAGGGCAGAACGGTTTTGATTGATTTTCGGGTGTCCTCCTCTCGGGAATACTAGGCAGAAGCTAACCTCCTCAATTCAGAGAATCTGCACTTCCAATTAACATAAATGAGTTGGCAATTGTGTCGCTGAGTTTCGAAATCCGCTATAACACATACATTTGAATGTGTTATAGCGGATTTCGAAACTCAGCGACACAATTTACCCAGATCGAGCTAGTCCCAACAAACTAAGACATGAATCTCGTATTATGGGTACCACTTACACGACGATACAACGTCACGTGGACAACGTTCATCAATTCCGCCATTTTCAGACAAGCAGCATGAAGCGATCCGAATTAGGCTCGCTCTACGGTGCCAAAGTCCTCTGTCATCAAAATTTATGACAAATAAAAAAGTTTACTATTTCAAAAATCTACAAATAAATACATACTTAAAATTTCTAATTTTATGAAATAAAATATGAAAATATAATTATTATTGAGCACTGTTTAATCTCCGCTTTGTTAGGTTAAATACCGAACGTTTTCGCCTATACTTGTAGGCATCTTCAGGGAAACTGTTTTCCAGGTTCCCTGAAGATGCCTGAACTCTAGTTTCCCTGAAAATGCCTACAAGTATAGGCGAAAACGTTCGGTATCTAAACTAACAAAGTGGAGATTAAACAGTGCTCAATAATATATTTTTATATTTTATTTAATAAAATTAAAAATGGATTTCCACAGTGTAAACACGGGCACATTGCAAGAAGAGAGCATGACAACCTGGAAAAAGTAATTATGACTGGGGTTGTAGAAGGGAGGAGGGGAAGGGGCAGAGTGCCAATAAGATGGAGCGACCAAATTAAGGAGGCCACACAGAGCTCACTTCACGGGGCCTTACACATGGCGGAGGATCGCTCAACATGGAGACAGATGGTTTACAGAACGAGGCATGATGATCACGATCCTCAGGATTGAGGGACCGACAGAGATGATGATGATGATGATGATGAAACACAAAAACTCTTGAATTAAAATTTCTCTTTTTTTTTTTTTAATTCACCGTTTGCAAGAATTCTTCATGGAGTTACGGCATCCTTACTGTTCACCATTGTACTATAAGCGAGTACTTTGTAGAGGCTGTTTACTACTATAATTTATTTATTTAGGAGTGTGTGACTTCTCATATATTGTTGATAATACAATACTGTACTAAATACCAAGGAAATAATACAGCGTGTATCTATTGACACCCGAAAACTACTTTTCTTTTCCGTACAGAAACATTCTCTCTCTCTGGTTTCAATCCTGGGATTGGTTTGCAGCAATTATCTCTTTAATTCTTCTCCTCCACTCCTCCCTGTCTTGTGCGGTTCTTTTGAATTCTGCATATGATGAGCAGCGCATGTCCACCAACAGGTCCTCCAGGTACTCTCGGCGTGGGCGTCCCCTAGAGTTTGTCCCCTCGGTCATACCCTCCATTACGGCATGCAAGAGGCCTTCTTGTCGTATTACATGGCCGATCCACCTTGCACGCCTTTCTGACAAGATCTTGAGCGGGTGCCTTCCTCCTTCGACTCTTTGAAGAACTTCTTCGTTTGTGATGTGATCTCTCCAGGAAATTCCTAATAGTCTTCTATAGGTCCACATCTCAAACGCCTCTAGTCTTCGTTTATCAGAAACATTAAGAAATTATAAAAAGTAACAAAACAGGGGACTCCACAAATGTGAAAAAAAACTGTTTTTTTTTAAAGGAGATCCACCGTCCACCCGGATAACGTCTGGGTTTTTGCATTTTTTTGAAAGATGTATCTGGATTTTTGTTATTAACCCAAATACAACATTATACACCTTTCACAGTAAGCTAAAAACTTCGTGTCGTGAAAGGAGAGTTTGCCGGCATCTGGGATTGAACCGCGAACCTCATGTGGATGAGGCCGAGACTCTACCTCCTCGACGAAATTTATCTGAAACACTACATTTAGCAAATCTTCTCTGCACCGGAGAAGCCACATGTAAGGGTTTTTGACTACACTTCGATGTCTCTCTAATGTGGTGTTCTCACTTTGGCGAATATCGCCAGGCACCAAAATATCGCCAGCCATTTGAACCGTGTGAACAAAATGACAGCTAGTCTGAAACGATAAAAACCAGTAGAAACGATATCGTCTCGAGTTGACCACCTTCCAACTTTCTTGACCGATTGAACGATTTGCGCATGCGCAGATATGCGCGGCGTTCGTATCTATGGTAAAAGCTTTATAACCTATAAATTTTATAATGTTTCCCGCTTCGTGACAGCTGTTATCTTTTTTGTTGGTTTGTGGCGTTTGTTTCCTTAATTAAAAGGCGCCTTATAACCTCTACTATAACATTTTCGACTAAAAATAAACACTTCGCGAACTCCATCTCGACGTCCGCCATTTTGAAAACAGTGTCAAAATCAAAGCGCATCTGACAGATCGTTTCTAAATCGGTGGACTGTGTGAACAGGTGTGACGATCAATGAGCGTACGGCGAATTTTGTTTTTTCGCCTGACGTTATATTTTGAAATTCGCTTGGCAATATTCGCCAAATTAATGTGAACACCCCATAAGCCAGAGAGAAGCAAACACAGCTTTGTATTGTAAATATTTTTTACGATATGATTAAATATAAAACATTCAATTACAATTGGAATGTTACGCCCTGTATAGGATTATAGTGTTTTATTTGATGGATTCATTTTTTTATCATTATTATTATTTAATATACTAGACAACTCAAGGTCGACCTTGGGACAGCCAGCGGTATAGTAATAATAATAATAATAACACTCAGTACATACTAACTCTATAAATAATATAATTCATTTATTATAATAATTATACTTATATAATTTACTGTATGTTCCTCGAAGTCCCCGGCAAAGAACAGACCTCCCACTCTTTTCAGTTAAGAGGTCTTTGTGAAGAGGTCTACTTGCAGCTGTTTCGAGAACATATTTAAGAAAAAGATGTATCTGCTAGTCTTCTGTAGCAAATGTGATAAGCTTTTCATGTTTTATATCATGGGTGGCCAACCTTTTCAGCAGCCGGGCCAAATTTTAGGAATGAGTTTTCCTACCGGGCCGCGCAACAAAATACTCCGTATATGGTACATTTAATAATTTTAGTTCACCTTAAGGGACAATATTTAACAGCCCAGTGGAAGCCCTGCCTCCGGGCCATGACCTACCATGGTCGATGTGGAAAACCCTCAACAGAATCAGAACAAGAGTGGGACGCACTAGAAAGAACCTCCAGAGATGGGGCTTGGCTGAGAGCACGGCGTGTGACTGTGGAGAGGAGCAAGACACTGGACACCTCCTGACATGCCCAATGGCTCCCAGACAGTGTCACTGGGAGGAATTAGTGGGACGAACTCACCTAGGTGGAGCTGCAAGAAAGGTCGTTGCTTTCTGGGAGGGAATGGGAGTGTAGATGTGAATTTGGTGTTTTTTATTATTTGTCGTTCGTTGCTGACCGACACGAAAAGAAGAAGAAGAAGTTCACCTTAAAATTTCTATAAGAATATTTTCAAAAAAATAACGGGTGTTTGTACCGACTATTATTAAAAAAGTGTCCATATGCTTCGCGGGCCGCACGTAGACACCCAACGGACCGCGGGTTGGCCACCCTTGTTTTATATAATCTTTCCTTAAGAATCTACATATTCCAAGTACAAGTATTCCATCCTAATGTTATTTTTAAGTTCTTCAGACAGCACTTGCTGGTATGAGGAGATATCGACTAAGTTTATTAATACATGTATACTGTATAGGTACTACTAACTATTTGACACCATTGGACACCAATTAATTGACACAGGCTAAACAAAATTAAAAAAAATATCTAATTATCCACCGCTTCACGTTTATCCAGGATTATTTTTTTTTACATTGTTTGTAAATCTCTTCACATGGGTGCTTTCTTAAACATATAGTGGCAGAGCATTGAATTCCGATGCTGCAGTGTACAAAAAACCTTTTGACTCTGTCGGCTTGAGGATTATTGACTCGAATAGGATTTCTTTGCCTGGTTTGATAATTAATCTACATACATACATACCATCACGCCGCTTCCCTCGCGGGGTAGGCAGAAAGGATCGAGCGCCACTTCCTTCTATCATTGCATACTTCTTTCGCTTCCGTCACTGTCATACAATTCCTCATGCAGGCTGCTCTCCTGTTCAATGCGCTCAACACGTGACCGTCCTGTAGGATTTGATTTAAATGATCTTGCCATTTGATCCTCGGACGTCCACGTCTCCGAGCACCATTCCTCCCAGCCAAATATATCTTCTTGGTCATTCTGTCCTCATTCATTCTTTCCACGTGCCCAAACTATCTTAACTTATTTACATTCATCCTTGTAATTACATCAACTTTCATTCCACATTCCTTTCGTATATCACTGTTACGCACACGATCTCTCAGACTTTTACCACACATCCTTCTCAACGATCTCATTTCTACTGCATTTATGCCACTTTCATCCTTCTTTAACCATGTCCACGTCTCACTTGCATACATAAGTGTTGGCACTGAGATAGCAGAGTGCACCAACCTTTTAGCTGCGGTAGATATGTATAATTAATCTAACTTTATAAATTATCTTGATTGTATGTGTGTGTGTGTGTGTCTGTATGTATGTCCCAGTATAAGTACTAGATACTACATGTACTAACGTATTGTACCAACTAGCACTAGAGTACAGATAACCCCGAAAAACTTGAATGGAAGGTCAAGACACGGTAGAATAAATTAAGGTACTTTTTTATATGCATATACATACTACTACTAGCTACTACTACTACTATACCATCTCGGCATATCCCACAAGTGACGTAGCCAGCAGACCAACCGCTCGTAACAAACATTCGAGCCGTCCTCTAGGTGCCAACAAAAAATTACCGAGTTAATTAATTAATTACAGTTTACAAGAAAAAGATCTCCCCACTCTTTTTTGCTAGTTTTTTTTGTGTACTGTAAAATGGTGTTAATAAGAAAGTAAAACACGAGCTTCTCCCAATATTCTTTTGTTCAAATTCTATAAATACTGCTTGTCTCTGTATCTTATTTCACTTTTTCTCTAATCGCCTGATGATGGAGTCGAGAGTCTCCGGAAACTATTAAGTGAAGTTAATAAAAGTAATTTGGAAGTTAACTACATACTGTGTGTTTTTTTCAATTTATCTTGATGGGATTTCAGATTATATTTCATATTGATTGAGCCAATAGATCAGTGATTCCCAAAGTGGTCCAGGTGGACCCCCAGGGGTCTACGAGAGACTCGGCGGGACTCCACGATGGCGTGACTAAAAAATGGTGTCCACGAGTTGTAAAAGAGGGCCCACGAATCCATAGTTAAAGTATCGAATATTCTGTAAAAGCATCAGATATTTACATAAACAATAGTCGGTACAAATACCCGGCACATTGTAGAAAAAGGTACTGGGAGAAAATATTCTTTTAGAAAACCGAGGAGTTTTGGAAATATTTCAAATTCCTACCTATACCATTTTGAAAATTGGGCGATGGGGGGGGGTAGAAGTTTTAACAATTATTGAAATAAACAATAGTCGGTACAAATACCTGTTACATTGTAGAAAAAGGTACTGTGAGAAAATATCCTGTAAGAAAACCGAGGAGTTTTTGAAATATTTCAAATGCCTATACCATTTCGAAAATTTAGAAACGGGGGGGGCGTAGAAATAATACAGGGGGTCCACCGGAACCAGTAAATTTTTGAAAGTGATCCATGAGAAGAAAAAAAGTTTGGTAATCTCTGCAATAGATAAAGAGGACCGAATATCACTGTGTGATTGTCTTAAGAGTTTATGCAGAAAAAATCGAGGGGGGAGCTATTCTCTGTCTGGGACTGAACGGAACGAAATATTATATTATGATGAATTATTGTTACATCAAATAACGATGTTAAACAGCACTAAGAACGTAATATAATATTTCTTATACTACATTATACATCAACAAAATAGTAACAAACCTTGACTTTTGTTAAGAGCTAGGCCATTCATTTCAATATTGTTTATGCTATTAATATCTACAATATAATATAATATAAGAAATTAATTCAATTTTTACTATGTACTTACTTTATTTTATTGGTTGATTTGACTTTTATTTTGTAAAACTACCCTCATGGGACACCAAGTGGGGTGGGCAGAGAAAACGGAACGTCAAATAGATCTTCCTTACATACGCGGATCCAATTCTCAAGGACGGCCATGTGTTGAGTGAGAGGAACCGCCGTGCGTGCATGAGAAATTCAAATTCAAATATTTTTATTAAAATAAAATTTACAATTCAATAACATTACATACACACCTTATTACTAAAAAAAAACACATTTATTACATAATTGACCCTCAAAATTGAGCAGTGCTCGTGCTTTGAGGGCTTAAACATATTTTATATAATCTACATAAAACAATAGCGCTTACCAAATAATAATAAAATCAAACACATATCTACAATACAAACAGCAACCAAATACAGTTTCTTAACAAAACTCAACAACAGAGCAGTTGAACAGCTATTTAAAAATATCTTTCAGATTCAATTTAAAACTCTGAATTACATGAATGTGGAGGAAGCGAAGCAAATGTGTAAAGATATAATTATTTATTTGGCGTTCCGTTCTCTCTGCCTACCCTACTTGGGACACGGCGTGAGGGTATAGTATTGTAGTATATTTTTGGTTGTATTTTTGGGTTAGGTAGGTAGTTGGAATAGATCGTGCCTTTACGATAAACTCGCCCTACGTATATTGATTATATCTAATTTGAATGCATTTTTCTATAAAATTGGATTATTTTGATCAATGCCGAGTAAAACATGAATAAATTAGTAAAATAAATACTTCATAAATCATCATCATCCCCTCAACGCTCCTCTCGGGAGCACGGGGCAGAAACCAGCCTCCTCCATTAAGAGCGATTGTGTCAATGGCGTCACCTCTTTCCACGACATTCCCTGCGCTCATAGGAACGGTGTATTGTGAAAGAGGGACGCCAGGGCCGTAATTCATAAAAAATACTATAAACTCAAAGCTTCATATTTTTATTTTATTTATTTATACATTATTGTCTAGTCGATCGCCTTCCATGTACAATTATTCATTATTATCTATTTATTTACTAATACAGTCGATTCCGCTTGATTGGGACACATCGGGACTTGGGCATTTTGTCCCAATTAAGCGGCTGTCCCAATTAAGCGAATTTCACATTTTTTTAAATTCTCTTATTTTTGTTTTGGCAACTTAGGCCATTAACCAGTAATATACATATAGAGTTAAACAATGCATTTTTTTTATTTTTTTTTAATATATAAATTACAATTTATTTGTTTTACAAAATATATAAAATGCCATAATCATACAATATGCCACAATCAGTATGATTACGGCATTGCAGCCGAAACATATGTCACATTATTTTAAATATTTTGTAAAACAAATAAATTGTAATTTATAAATTAAAATTATGGAGTTTTACAAGTTGTGCCTAAATAAAATCATAGCATTTTTTTTTCAATTATTTTATTTTATAAACTCTTGGAAACTGTAAATTACAAGCTTTTAGTAGCTTTCTGTGAAAGGTGTATAAGGTTGTATTTGGGTTTATAACAAAAACCCAGATATATTTTTTTTTTTAAATCAATTGAATATAAGTAATATAAATTATCATATAAATTACAAATATGTAATATAAACTTTTAAGAAAAAAAAATCCTAATTAAAATAATAAATGGGTAGGTACATACAATTTAATTCAATGCAAAAATGAGTCAAGTGTAGTCTGTCTTTTGTTTTTGTAACATTTTACTTATTCTACAAAATCAGCACATGAGAATATGTGTAACATAATATGTGCTGTGATCTTAAAAATTACTGTCACAATTTTGCAGAGTATTGCCCCAATTAAACATATAAATTAACTATTTCATGGTTTATAGCTTTCTTGGTTTGGTTTCTGTTCTATGAGATTTGTCCCAAATAAGCGAAATCGACTGTATTAAACTCACTGAAGTGTTTGTCTTATTAATACATACCACAGTCTATGTATAGAGATAGCGAGTATATAATATGTATGTATGTATATAATATAATATGTATAATGCGATGTGTTATGTCGTGGGTAGGTTAGGTTAGGTCGGTAGTAGTGTTTGAATATTTATTTTGGGGACCTTGGTTCGTTAGTTGAGTGCGTCACGGTTCTACAACTATTATCTGACCTCGCCACTAAAGAATTATTAAATACATGCATATATACATATACCTTCTTATTTATAGATATATAATAAAATCATTATTTTATTGTGTATAAATATATATGTGTCGCAGGGGTATTTTAAAATCGAAATTTGAACAAAGCTCTGAAGATTTGTTACCACTAAAACTAATCTTACCTACCCCACTTGTAAAAATTGTAAAAAAAAAAATATTTTTACATTGTCATCGATAATGAACAGTTAATGTTCGAAAACGTTCTGACATTTAAATAAAGTGAAGTGGAAGTAAAACAGTGTTCTGTAATACATTAATTTTATTATTTAATATTTTTATAATTTTATAAATAAATAACTATAACTTGTGGGATATGTCGTGACGGTATAGTAGTAATAGTAAAATACTATCTACATCCCACAAATGGGGTAGCCAGCATATCAGCCGTATATAATAAACATGAAAACTGTCTTCTTTGTGACACTAAAAAATCAAGACAGGATGAGTGGCAAACTTTATCTCTGCTAAATTTAAGATGTAAAACGTCTCTTTTTCATTCGCAAAAAAATTAAGACATTTTACATCTTAAATTCGGCAGTGGTGAGGTTTATTGTCGCCTGAATCCTGAATGTCTTAACTTCAAATTCGCCCCTTCATACACAGTTCCCAATTCGGAGAAGTTATCATCCCCCGTATAACGGTTACCATTAGCACATAGGTTGTAGGCCAATAGATTATATTAGATAGATAAGTCAAATATTGCGCTTGAGAATGACAGGTTACCTGTTGAAACCTTGGTCGCGCTTTTAATAATTTTTAGTGGTATTAGTAAAGTTTTTGACTGCAAACATTCGTAATTTTACGCGGCGGCAGAATTGCCATCCACATTCCCCAGCATTATACAACCAGATAAGTCTCCATATGATCAGTCATGGTCACACAAAAACTTAACAGTCTAATGCCGGGAAAAATTCACCTATCCAGATATACAGGATATCAAAGGATTAGGCTCAGAACGCGTGTTCAAAATACCAGCGTTGCGCCTGAAATATCTGTGTTCCGATTTTTTTTTACAGTATTACAAGTGTTTATTATAATAGATTTTTTAATGTTTATGTATCTATAAATTATCAGGTAAATGTATTTTATTTAGTGATGTGAGTAGAGAAAATTCTCCGGAGAAATTTCTCGAGAACGAGAAATTTCTCCGAGAATTTCTCCTCTGATTGAAGAGAAATTTCTCTGATTTTTTCCCATGGGGATTACCCT
Organism: Athripsodes cinereus; assembly: GCA_947579605.1. Lineage (NCBI taxonomy): Eukaryota > Metazoa > Arthropoda > Insecta > Trichoptera > Leptoceridae > Athripsodes > Athripsodes cinereus. The sequence continues at coordinate 840,199 of OX388325.1, read as the reverse complement.
ATTATTTATTGGCGATAATGCGGCGGAATTCCCCTACAAAATATATGAAAAAATATCCGGTATTGACTAACTTTAATTGTAGCAATATTGGTGATAAATTGTCTCAACATTTGTACATTGTTATTGATTGATTGAATAAAGTACTGATTTATTATTATTTTACTGTTAAATAAAAAATTCTCGGTAAATTCTCTACTTCGAGAAATTTACCGAGAAATTTCTCGGTAAATTTCTCCAAAAATTATTTCTTGAGAATTCCACAACACTAATTTTATTGAATGTATTTATGTGTAAATTAGTTCTTATCAAATATCTGGTTGTTGTTCTTCGGGTTTGCAATGTCTAGTTTTATGTTGTCAACGTTTCGGTGCACTTGCTGGCCCCATCTTCAGGATATGTATGAGTGATGAGTGTGAGTTTGTTCTTATGTATGAAATGTTAACAGTTGCAGCGTGAGCGTGAGTAGTGTATAGGTGGAGTGCGTAGAGTGAAGATCGCCATGAAAGCCTTCAAACCACATTGTTCTTAATCAATTCAAATATATTTCTTCCGTAAAAAATACACACTTAAAACAATAAACAATCAATACAAAATAATAATCAAAACATTTATCTTTCTTTTATTTGTTCCTTCGAAATTGAGCAGAGCTCGTGCTTTAAAGGATATAGGGTTATTCTTATATCATAAATTTAGCAAAAAACATACACAACTATAAAATATCTAACCAAAAAACAAAAACAGTGGAGTTATATGTAAAAAAACTAACAAAACGATAAGACACTCAGTTATTTTCACATAAATACCTTTTTCATATTTTACCTAAAATTTGAAAGCTTATCTGCTGTTTTAAACTTGTATTCTCCCTTCAAATTTTTATTCAATCCAACCCCAAGATAAGTATAGTGGTGCTGTCTGGAAGTAGTTTTTTTGCAGGAACTTTTATTCGTCTTCCTGACCTCAATTAATTGTACAGTAAAGAATAAATACATAAAAAAATAATATATTTTTTGTAAATTATTTATCAAAGATTTCGTACAACAAATTTTATTACTATACATTATTTGTAGTGACATAATCTCGATCATAGACAATATAAATGAATCACGGTAGGTAGTAAGTATTTATTAGTAATATTAAGAAGGTGTTTTTTTTAAAGTACCACAGATTAAAATCGAATTTTGTTTGAGTGAATTTTGATAACGTATTTTTGTATTGATTGGATGTTGGCGAGACCTTGCACATATATACAGAGGAATAGAAGCAGTACTTATATACACATATATGTTATGTGAAGTGGTAGTTGTAAGTAAGGTATCTGGGCGACCTCGTGTGTGATATGGTCGTATACTAATAATTTGTTTGGGACTACAGTGAAACTAGGAAAAACGTCTGTCAATCTGAAAAAGATCATTAAACCTATGTTGTATGCAGTCGAAAATGAAGAGGTGTTAATCAGGGTAGGCGATAGAAGGCAAATCCTTTAAACTTATTCACTTATACTTTCCATAACTCATTTATTAACTCACCCTATGATATTCATAAATATCATGTTTCACTTATTGGACTGACATACTCACTAGCTCATTCATTAACCTTTTAAATAACTCACCCATTAACTGTTTATTTTGTTTTTGTTTGTAGATTTATTTTTATTTGACAAAAAGATTATACCATTGTTTTAACTAAATCATTCAATAACTCACTTTACAAACACTCACCCACTAACTGTTAATTTTGTTTTTGTTTGATCGTTTATTTATTTTTATTTAACAAAAAAATAACAGCGTTTATTGTTTTAACTAACCCATTCAATAACTCACTTAACAAACTCACCTATTAACTGTTGATTTTGTATGTATGTTTATTTTTATTTAATAAGAAGATAACTCAATTGCTTTAATCAACCCATTCAATAACTCTTTTTACAAACTCACCCACTAACTGTTTATTTTGTTTTTTTAATTTTATTTAACAAGAGGATAACTCAATACTATTGTTTTAACTAAACCATTCAATAACTCTCTTTACAAACATTCACCCACTAACTGTTAATTTTGTTTTTGTTTGATCGTTTATTTATTTTTATTTAACAAAAAAATAACAAGGTTTATTGTTTTAACTAACCCATTCAATAACTCACTTAACAAACTCACTTAACTGTTGATTTTGTATGTATGTTTATTTTTATTTAACAAGAAGATAACTCAATTGCTAATTTAATCAACCCATTCAATAACTCTTTTTACAAACTCACCCACTAACTGTTTATTTTGTTTTTATTTTATTTTTTTATTTTTATTTAACAAGAGGATAACTCAATACTATTGTTTTAACTAAACCATTCAATAACTCTCTTTACAAACACTCACCCACTAACTGTAAATTTTGTTTTTGTTTGATCGTTTATTTATATTATTTAACAAAAAAATAACAACGTTTATTGTTTTAACTAACCCATTCAATAACTCACTTAACAAACTCACCTATTAACTGTTGATTTTGTATGTATGTTTATTTTTATTTAACAAGAAGATAACTCAATTGCTAATTTAATCAACCCATTCAATAACTCTTTTTACAAACTCACCCACTAACTGTTTATTTTGTTTTTATTTGTTTTTTTTTATTTTTATTTAACAAGAGTATAACTCAATACTGTTTTAATGTACCCATTCAATAACTCACTTTACAAACTCACCCACTGGCCACCACCACCACCAAAAGGATAATTTGTATATTTATCGTGTGCAATTAGTCTGCTGACTTCTCCACTTGTGGGATATGCCGTGATGGTATAGATGTCGCAAAGTGGTTCCTCCTACGACCACAGTGGTATTGTATTATTTTAGGCTGCATAACGTCGTATGGTATAATAATAAAGTAATGTCTACGTTGCTCTTGCGGCACTTCTTTTTAAATAAACAGTAGCTGTACGTATTAGTAGTATTGTAATATAGAAATCCAAGGTGTTATAAAAATGTACTAGCGTAGGTTTACTCGACATCATTCAATAAATAAATACCATATCGACAAATTAACAACACTATTATGTATTGCAGATTGCGTGAGTAATTTCCCGTTGAGCACCCAGAAATTAATTATTATCCCAATCTTTTCCGTAATTTTCCGAGTGTTCAATAACAAATTATGCGTGAGTAATTGCAGATTATTGATTTCCCGAAGAGCACCCCCCAAAGAATTGGACTACCACTTTTTTCCTTAAGTTTCCGATGGACATTATGTGTGAAGATAATTTGTTTTTATATATATAATATTGGCACTCTAGAGCAGAATTCCATAATTGGATAATTAACACTGGCGTTTCGTTCTACAATAAAACAACGCGAGAGAGACGTCTTTCAACTTATGAGGTCATTATCACTAATATATATAATGAGTTACAATCCATCGGATTGGTCTGCAACGAGTTTGGTTTCTCTTCTCCATTCGTCTCTATTCTCAGCCAGTCTTTTCAGCTCTATGTATGAGCCACAGTTCATGTCCCTCTTATCTCTGTCAATATACAAAATATTTACAATATTTTAGAAGATGAGACCTCGTATAGAGAGCATTATTTTTCCTTCGTCTTGTCTAGTTATATCCATTGCTTGATCCCTGAGGGGATTACCCCCGGCTCGCTCGTCAGGGACCATTGTTGGGAGCCAGTGGTAGGATGTGATAAAAAGAAAATATTAAGACCATACGTGGTATCCATAATAATTTGGGTTCGTCGGTAGCCTGGAGGTAGAGTTTCGGCCACGTGAACATGGGGTCCGTGGTTCGATATCAAGTGCCGGCAGACTCCCCTTTCACGACACAAGCTTTTAGTAGCTTACTGTGAAAGGTGTATAAGGTTGTATTTGGGTTTATAAAAAAAACCCAGATAAATATATTTTTTTTAATAAAAATAATAATAAGTATATTAAACTGTGATCATTGTGATTGTGTAATGTTAATTTATATGTAAGAAGGGAAATAAAAGACATTATATTTCATTTTCAGTTTATTTATTTATCGTGTCGAATCCCAGAAAAAAAACCCATCAAACTGATCTCCAGTACTGCGCAAAACGCACAGCAGGTGGAGATGCGTCAAAAATATCCTCCATAGTGCAAGTGACAGGGCACAATGGACATTCCAACAAGTGTGGCATAGTCTGTGCTGCACCACAGTCACATGCTCCGGATTCGTCCTGTAGGAAGCCCCATCGTTCTCTATTGTCGCGGCAGTTTCCTACACCAGATCTCAGTCGATTTAGGGTTTTCCATGTCCCATAGTCTAGATCGCCTCCTGCAGCAAGGTGTTCTTGGGGTAGGAAAGGTTCGCTTATTTGCGGATCCTCCGCCCACCTACGTAGGCGTTCAGAGGGTTTTCAGTTACAATTGTACATATATGTCTATGAAGTACACATACACACACACACACGAACAAATTAGAATATTTATATTATATCTATTGTAATCTGCGGACTTCACAGCATTGTAGGTTCGTATGTAGAATCAATGGCGACCATGTAGAATCCGGATCGGAAAACAGACAGCCTAAAACGAAGGTTGCCTCTCATTCTGAACGCCTTTTTTGGCATATTTACTAGTACAATTATATATTATTATTATCATCTACCTAAAGGCTTTAATTTTTGTTGAAGTGTTTGACAAATAAATTCGAGTGTCCTGTAGAAGGCAGGTGTTTAATAAAAAAAAACTTAAATTTATTAGTGATACGCCACCCATTATAAATGTCTTAATATTATATTGAAATGAAATGGACAGTTTGCGTATTTATTAATTGTAGCTGGTCTGATGGCTATCCCACCTTTAGGGTAGGTGTGCCGTAATGGCATTGGCGTAGCCAGGGGAAGGGTTTTGGGGGTTCGACCCCCCCCCCGAAAAGTTATTTTTTTTTACATATTTCATATAATATAAAAGTTATGATCTTTCAGTAGTTTTATTTTCGTGAACCCCCCCCCTCCGAAAATAAAACCATGACCTGGTTATGCCCGTGCGTAATGGTGTGAATGAATGGTAGTGGTAAAAATGGATGTACCTACCTATTTTCAATTCCACAAATAAATATTTGGAATTGTTTAACTATTGAACGGAACAAAGACAACGTATGTCTTTAATAACAGTGCGATTATTATTATTTAGTATACTAGCTGACCCGGCAAACGTTGTTTTGTCATATACATTATGCCATATACTAATATTAAAAAATAGGAATTGATGGTTGAAGGGTGAAAATTTAGGGCTGTATGTATTTTTAATGCCTCACCATAAAAAAATAAAAATAAAAAAAAATGTCCAAAAAATAAAAAAAATAAAATCGAGGTGGACCTAAGTAGTAAATAGATGTTGGCCGATTTTCAGACCTACCCGATAAGCACACAAAATTTCATCAAAATCGGTCCAACCGTTTCGGAGGATTATAAGTATGATGATAACAAACACGGTGACAGGAGAATTTTATATAGGTATTAGATTTCACTTTCTGTTGTGTTTTTAAAGCATATTAATATAAATATAGCAAAATTACAAAAATGTCGATTTCTCGAATATAAGACATTTCTACTTGTTGAATTATGGAACTGTACAGTCGGTACATCGTTCATTACCTACACTTCTTGTAGGATGTGCCGAGATGCTGTAGATAAAAAAAAACTCTATAGACACTTTTAACAGTTCTAACAGTTTTAACACTTTAGACCAAGAGTGCCTGCTTGTGGCCCGCGAAGCATATGCACATTTTTTTTTATAAAAGTCGGTACAAGAACCTACCCTTTAAATACTTTTTTGAAAAAAGGTATTTGGAGAAAATATTCTTAAGGAAAACCGAGGAGTTTAAAAAAAATTCAAATTCCCTTACCATTTTGAAAATATGGCGACGAGGGGGTTAAAATTTTAATGTGAAGTAAAATTATTAAATGTTCCATACCTATATGGATTATATTGTTGTACGGCCCGGAAAGAAATCTCATTTCTCAAATTTGGCCCGGCTGCTAAAAAGGTTGGCCACCCATGCATTAGACTTTAGACACTTATAACAGGCGGGCGTCCGAGAACCACGTGGCTTGATCACGTGGATCAAATTCTCAAGGACGGCCGCGTGTTGAGTAAGAGGAACCGACGTGCGTGTATGAGAAACTGTATGAATGTGGAGGAAGCGAAGGAAGTGTGTAAAGATAGATTTGTTTGGCGTTCCGTTTTCTCTGCCTACCCCACTTGGGACACGGCGTGAGGGTATAGTATAGTATAGTATACACTTTTAATTGGTTACGAGACGATTAAACAAAATTTAACAATAATGAGAAAATATCACACACAATCAATGAATGTCACAGAGATGGCGAATTTATCGTTCATTGTGTATTTCGATACCTGTTTTGTAACTAATTTTATTCTACAAAATCACATTCATCTACAGCTGATAACATCAATGTACTCATATTATTGTGTTTTTATTTATTTTTTTATTTTTTTATTAATACTGTGTATCTATGTTCAGGGTTTTTTTACTATCAAGGTTAGTTTGTACTACTACTACTACTATTACTATTATTATTAGTATATAGCCACGACATTCAGCAATGAGGTAATAAGAAACGATGTAACGACGATTAGTGATGTTAATGGCTTCATATTATTATTATAATAATTACGTAGATAAAATATTGCGCTATAGTTATTTAACTCGTGCATCGTCAAAAAAACATCGTTATTTTTTTTACTTTCTGTTTCTTCCTCTAGGCAGGTATTTATAAGTTAATCTGTATCTTAGGTTAAGCTGCCTTTGCTTATTGTAGGTAAAACATTACATTATTAATTGTGTTGGTGCACACGTAGTAAGTAGAATTCCATAATTAGGTAAATAGAAACAAGTGTTCTTTTTTACTATAAATTATTGATCTTGAGAGATATTGATTGATAATGACCTGAGGCATGAGTCAATAACACACTTTCGCGTCACGTTCCCGCTCCGTTAGCGTTCGGGTGCAGACGATGTTGCGCCAAAGTGTTAATTTTCGTAACTATTGTGTATCTTAGCAACGAAATTGACACTTGCTTGCAACTTCGTCTGCACCCGAACGCTAACGGAGTGGGAACGTGACGCGAAAGTGTGTAATTGACTCAGGCCTCTGATACGTGGAAAGATGTCTCTCTCACGATCAATAATCTACAGTAGAAAGAAACATTTTTTCAATACCTAATATTTGAATTTAAAAAAAAAACGCTACAAAAATCAGTTAAACCAGCACAGCCTTTGAATATAAAAAAAGAACGCTTCTCAATTGGTAAAAACAAAACAAATCACATCAAGAAACAAACAAAATAAAACCAATATTAAGATAAATGGAAAAATAAACACAGTATGTATAGTTAACCTCCAAATGATTTTTATTAACTTCGCTTACTAGTATTCGGAGACTCTCGACTCCATCATCAGGCTATTAGTAAAAAGTGAAATAAAATACAGAGACAAGCAGTATTTATAGGATTTGAACGAAATAACATTGGGAGAACCCCTTGTTTATAAGAAGGTAATTATAGTTCATCAATATTATGTTATTTTGATGAACTATGGACCTGATTATTGACAGTTAAATTTGACAGACGTATTTTTAACCGCTCTCACAAATTAAATACTTTTTCATGTTATAATAAAACATTGTGCTGTGAAAAGTTATATAAACTATTAAATACACAATTACGCATCTTTTGATAATATTTACTCAGTTAAACAATGCACATAAGGTACGCAAATCTAAAATAATATTAAATAATTTTTTCAACATAATATTTATCATTGTAAATTCAAAGTGTGAACAATATTATCATCGCATCAAATGGGTAGTAAATTTTAATTAATACTATTCAAAAACAATTTAAGTACAACTTCTATTGCACCCGCGTCACGAGTTACCGTGGCAGAGTTGGTAGAGGCGCTGGTACATCTCAATTTGGGCGACGTGAGTTCGATCCCCAGCGAGGGCAAACACGCTTGGTATTTTTTTTTTCAATTGAATACACTGCATATAAAATACGATGAATAGAGAACGACCACAGGTGCAAACCAGGTCGAGAAAAATGAAAAATACCAGCACCCTAACGCCATCTAGCGAAATTAAAAACAATCACACGACATCTGTGGCACAGGGGAAGAATGATAAAAGGAACTCTTTGAGAGATTCAGTGCCATCTTGCGATGAGAATTCGAAGCAAAACAATTACGAATTAAGTGAAAAGGGACTGGAAAAAATTGATAACTCAATAAAAGAATTTCTAGTAAATCTAAACAATAATGTGAAGGATATTAAATGTCAAATGAAGGCGCAAAACCAGAACTTGATGACAAAAGTGAATGAAATTACTATCAAGCTAAGTGTTATTGATGAATTGGTGGCAGAAAATAAACAGTTGAAAGAGAGAATATGTAATCTGGAAGACAAAATAAATATATTGGAATCTAAAAACTCTATCTGTGGTATCACCGAGATGGACTCTATCGCAAATGAGATTGAAGAAAGGAACCGAAGAAGAAATAATATTATAGTTTGTAATATAGAGGAAAGTCTACATGAAAAATTAGAGGATATACAAAGTGAGGACAAATCTAAGGTCTACAATGCACTGAAGGAAGCGGATCAAACAATAATGTATGCTGATCTTAAATGTTTTAGGTTGGGGAAGAAACATAATAACAAACCACGTCCAATAAAGGCCATTCTTAAGCATCCCAATCAGGTTGGTGAAATTTTTAAACACCGATCTAAGTTATCAAGAAAAATTAATGTTTATCGTGATCAAACAGTAGTTCAGAGGAATCAATATATGAGGTTAAAGGACGAGTTGAATATGAGAGTTAAAAACGGAGAAAACAATCTTATTATTAAATATATCAAGGGATGTCCTAAAATTGTTAAATTTGATTCTTCAAAAAACTCTCATGTTATTACCAAAATATCCGAGGCTTAAAGACGAAGCTCAGTAAGCTGCGTCAATCATTACCATCATTCGGATATAATGTTATTCTCCTGACTGAGACATGGTTAGATTCTTCTGTGGGTTCCTCTGAGCTCGGTTTTAATAATTTTAGGGTATATAGACTAGATCGTAATGTGCATACAAGTAGCAAGACGAGGGGTGGAGGTGTCTTGGTGGCAGTTGATAAATCTCTACCAAGTAAGAAATTACTTGTAAAACATAATGACATCGAACAAATTTTCATATCCATCAGGCTTCCACTCGAATCGGTTGTTTTTGGATGCGCATATATACCCCCTAACTCAGATATTTCTTTGTATAAAAATTATTGTGAGGAGGTGGAATTTATCAAATCTAAACACAAAGATAAGAAACTTATTTTGACAGGAGATTTTAACTTGCCTGACTGCAGATGGGAGATATTGGATGGAAATGGGGGAGATCAATGCAACTTTAACTTACAAATAGCTAATAATCTAAACAATGATAAAGCTACTGAACTTGTAGACATGGCTAACTTTTTTGGTCTCCTTCAAATAAACCATGTTACTAATAACCAAGACAAAACTTTAGATCTTGTTTTCTCATCGGATCCCAACAATACGTCTGTAAGCAAATCCTTCTCTGAACTTCTTCCAGTTGATATCTTTCATCCTCCTCTTGACATTGTGATTAAAACTGGATTGTGTAACCTGAAAACTGACCTTTGCACTAAACAAAACTTCCACAGAGCTGATTATGTTACAATAAATAATTTTTTGGAAAATGTCGATATTTCTTTCTTACTAACTGAAAATAATTTAAACAGTATACTAGATCAATATTACTCCATTTTAAATTCATGCATTGACACATATGTCCCAAAGAAGGATTTCAAGCCTTCATGTTACCCTAAGTGGTTTAATGCTGAATTAAAGAATTTGGTATTAAAGAAGAAATTGGCACATAAAAAGTATAAGGAAACATTAGACATTGCTGATTACAACTGTTTTTCTGATCTACGTAACGAATGTTCTTCTTTATCCAAGAACTGTTACGCACAACATGTTGCTCTTATGGAGAAAGATTTACACAATAATTCAAAAGATCTTTGGAAGTTTGTAAATAATTTGAGGGAAGATCGGGTCGAGATACCACTAAACCTTCAATACAAAAACAAAAATTCGAAATCACTCCAGGACGCGGTTAATCTGTTTGCTTCATTCTTCCAGGGCGTTTATGATTCCTTACCTACGCCCACCGACTCCGATTTTTCTTCTGATTTGGTTATCGATTTGCCCAGCATTGTAATTACCGCTGACGAGGTCAAAAGTGCGATCCTTGCTCTGGACAGCTCTAAAACAGCTGGCCCGGATGGGATCCCAAATGTCTTTTTGAAGAACTGTGTTGATACCCTGACAGATCATTTACACTTGCTCTTTAATTTATCATTAAAATCAGGAGTTTTTCCCAATTCTTGGAAAACTGGTTTCATAAAACCTATATTTAAAAAAGGAGAAAAATGTCAGGTTACAAACTATAGACCTATATGCATATTATCAGCGATTCCCAAGCTATTTGAATCAATTGTAGTGAAGAAAATTAGTCAAAGTGCCGACAAAATTATTTCAAATTTACAACATGGATTTGTTCCAAAAAAATCCACTCTTACCAATTTATTAACTTATCAAAATTATATACTGAATGCTCTTTCTAAGAGATGTCAGGTCGACTCCATATACACAGATTTTTCTAAAGCATTCGACAAAGTGTCACACGACATGTTACTACGGAAGTTACGTGGGTATGGAGTCGGCGGAGTCTTCTACCAATGGTTGGAGAGTTATCTTAAAGAAAGAACTCTATTGGTCAAGATTGGGAATTGCACATCAGATCCAATATATGCATATAGTGGGGTACCTCAGGGATCGCACTTGGGTCCATTACTATTCAACATCTTTATAAATGACATAGTTGGAATTTTCGGAGAGGTAGAGGTTTTATTGTTTGCGGACGACCTGAAAATATTCAAGACTATTAATTGCATTGAAGACTGTACCATCTTGCAAAGCAACTTGGATAAATTAAACGACTGGTGTAAAACGAACGGACTCAGTCTTAATGTGTCTAAATGCCAGGTTGTCCGATTTCATAAAATTAAATCACACCTCACTTTTGAATATTCCATTAACAATATGGCACTCGAATGTGTATCTAACTTACGAGACCTCGGCGTTACCTTCTCTGAAAATCTAACTTTTAATTTACATATTGAGGAGGCTGTTAGTAAGGCAATGAGAGTTTTAGGCTTTGTTTTTAGATTGGCAGTCGATTTGCGATTGATTCAATCCTATAGACTATTATTTATATCATTAGTGAGACCACTCGTGGAGTATAACTCCGTAATATGGTCTCCGAATTATGCAGTTCACATCAACAACATAGAAAGAGTGCAAAGGAAATTTCTAAGACTGATCAATTACAAAATGGGAATTCCGGCGGTAGACATAGACTATGCTGCTCTGATGAGAGAACTTAGTCTATTAAGTTTACAGAATCGCAGAAACGTGTTTGATCTTTGCTTCTTACACAAATTGATAAACGGTGCAATTGATTCTCCGGAGCTACTAGAACTCATTCAGTTTCATATTCCTACCAGATATACCAGACAGTCACTATTATTTCATGAGCACAATGCTAAAAGCAATTATATGTTGCACTCACCCGTGATCCGCATTCATAGACTGGGTAATCTGGTGGGAGACTGTGCTGACATTGTCGCTGACGGTTTCCAAAAATATAAAGCTGACATAATAAATTATTATTTTCAAGTGTAAACCGTCAATGGGCAAATCGTGTATCATTGGTGCAATGCAATGTGTTTGTTGTTTATGATTTATTATAATATTGTGTGATTTTATAGCGTTGACGTATTAATCATTATTAATTAATCTTGAAATATTCTAAGGTTAATGTATATACAAATATTCTAGTCTTTAAATTGTTCACTGATATATTTCACTTTATTTTGTCTTCATCTCATCTTAATGATTTTTTTAAGGAAAAAAAAATTTTCTTTCTTTCCAAATTGTGTAATTTATTTTTAATTTAATTTAATTCAAGTTTTGTGTTTTTTTTTTTTTTTAAATATTGACATTTTTTACCTATAATCAAGTTTTATTCAAGTACCTATATTTATGTAATTTCAATTTGTGTGCTTGATAGCTGTATTTTTGTCTGTCAAATTGTTATTGTTGTTTTTTTTTGTATAACATGTAAAAGGCTCTGCCGTATAAGAATGTAAATAAATAAAAAATAAATTTTGCACCAGTGTTCGCGGCGATGGTAATAATCTCGATGGTTTTATAATTAATATAGACATCTCTTATTTATTTGTTTGATAAAACGATTATTAGTATGCTACATATGAAAAATGTCTTCTCATTACGAATGCTACAATGCTGCAACGTCTATTATTCATCATCTGCTTTATGGCTGAGTGAGGAGTAGAAGTAGTAGTGAGAATCGAATCCCGGAAATTATTTTTATGACTCATTTGGAATAGGGAAAAACTTTCTATCTATAACATCACGGAATATCTTAAAAGTGAGGTAGCAAGCAGACTAGCTGTGTTTAATAAACATACAAGCTGTCCTCACCGTGCTGACGAAACATTTCAAATTCAAATGTATTTATTCAGTAAAAAATACACACATAAAATTCAATAAACAATCAATATAAAATAATAATCAAAACATATTTCTTTCTTTTATTTGGTACTTCAAAATTGAGCTGAGCTCGTGCTTTGAAGGATATAGGATCATTCTTATATCATAAATTCAGAAACAAAACAAGTGTTATATGTAAAAAAAAAAAAAACTAACAAAATGATAAGACGCTCAGTTATTTTCACCTAAATACCTTTTTCATATATATAATGAGTTACAATCCACTGGATTTTTGTCTTTCTTCTCCATTCCTCCCTATTCTCAGCCAGTCTTTTCAGCTCTACGTATGAGCCACAATTCATGTCCCTCTTCAGTTGGTCCATATACGCATCTCTTAGTCGGCCTCTGCCATTTGTCCCCTCGGTCTTACCCTCCGCAATGGCGATGAGTAGTCCTGGGTACCTGATGTTGTGGTCAATCCAGTTAGCTCGTTGTTGGCTGATTCTCTTAAGAAGTTGCCTTTTTTCGCCTACCCTGGTTAATACTTATTCGTTTTCGATGTGTTCCGACCAATGGATCTTCAGCATGCGTCTGTAGCACCACATTTCAAAGGCCGCCAACCGTCCGCTTTCCCTCTTGCTGATGGTCCACGTCTCGCAACCATAAAGCAGAATGCTCCATACAAAGTCTTTAGTAAGGTTCTTCCTTACGCTTAAATCAATGTTTGGGGATTCCAATACCTAAAATTTGTAAGCTTATCTGCTGTTTGAAACTTGTATTCTCCCTTCAAATTAAAACAGTAGAATGGGTGGCAAACTTCAACACTTAATTTAAGATGTAAAATGTCGAAAAATAAGAAAAAGAATGTCAATTTTGTCGACGGACGGTACTTGCTCAAAGTTCATGTAAAATTATTTTTAAAAAAATACTTATATTCAGTAGGACGAAAGTGGAATAAATGCAGTGAAGATGAGATCGCTGAGAAGAATGGTTGGTAAAACGTTGCGTGATAGAGTGAAGAATGAGGATATTAGAAGAATGAGAGGATGCGAGAAGAGTGTTGTGGATAGAATGCGTGTAAATAAGTTGCGATGATTTGGACATGTGAACTTTTGGGAATTTGAAACTACCAAATATATTGTTTAATTTTTATCAATAAATAACGGATTGTTTGGATAGCTGGTTACCCCTTTAATGGTAGTTTCTAATACCCGTAATGAGGATATTTTGGCATTTACTTTAGATTAAGTTTTACTTTTAACTATTATTACTATTACTAAATACTTACTAAAGGTGGGTGCCTAAAGCTATGTGCCAACTATACGTACATACAGAGATTGTGCAATACTAACATAACATCATTATGCAGACACAGTGCAACACCTGTAACATGGATAAAAACATAGACATACTTACTAGACTTGCAGCGAGGTACATTTTTACTAGTGATGTAACGAATATTCGTATTCGCAAAAAATATGCGAATTTTTTGCGAATATTATTTCGGTAATAAAGTGTCGTATATTTGGTCAAAGTACCGGATACTTACCCGGTACATTGTAGAAAAAGTTAGTGCAAGAAAATACATACTCTTTAAGAAAACCGAGAAGTTTTAAAAATATTTTAAATTCCTATACCATTTTGAAAATTCAGCGACAGGGGGTAGAAATTTTAATGTAGAAATCTAAGCAAGTCAATATTCGCTAAATCGTTTTACTCAATATTGACGAAATGATAAATGAATAGAATTTCCTCATTGTTTTTGTGATATGATTGTTCATTATTTTCTATAATTTGAATTATTTATATATTTGAATATTTGACTTTGTGGATCCGGACTCTTTACATTCGTGACTACAAAAATGCTGTAATTTGATATTTTGTTTAACTTTGATTGTTTCTTTGATTGATTGTATTTGAAATTGTGATAATTTTTATAGAATTGGTATGTATGACGAGTCCAAGTGCCTGCATAACAGGGGCCTAGGGACAATAGGAAACAATAAACAACAATAAAATATACACCTTAAAATATAATAATACCAACCTCAACCATGAGAGGTAAGATCATGAAAAATGAAAACATTGGAGTGTGAGATAGTAAAATATCAACAAACTTTTCGATAATAATATGTCAAGAATGACTTTATATTTTTCTCCTCTCGTTGTGTGACAAAATATAAAGTTTTATAAATAAATAATTAAATAAATAAAATATGTACTGCGATGGTATAATAATAGCACTGCTACGTAATAATAACGAATTAATAATAATCCAATTTATTAAAGTTGCATTGCATTGAGTATAAATATCTATAGTATATTTATTATTTATAATATACATAGCACTACTAGACATGACTTTTACAGCGATCATGAGACAAGGTCTTCGACGCAATAGCAACCTTCGTATTCAGGGTTATCGGAGCGGGATGGGGCAATACTAAACTCATTTCCTCATATCGCCTTCTCTATCTATCTAATATTATTAATAATATTAACAACAGTAAAACTAAACAACAACAAATTACACACATACACAAAAATAAACAATAATATCGATACATACATGCATAGATTATTTTTATCGATTTATTATTAAAACTGTTACTACTATTATTATGATACCATGACGGCATATTATGGCATTAGTGGGGTAGCCAGCAGTCATCATCATCTCCGTCGATCCCTCAATCCTAATTCTTTATTTATTCTTTATTCTTATCCATCATGCGTAGGCTCGAATTTGAGCACTTGCACTCATCAGTTAAGCATTACAGTAATATTACATTAAAAGAGAATAAAAACAGACAAATAATAATACAATAACGCGCACCTTACACCCAGAGAAATATCAATGGCAAAATCAGAGTGTAAAGAGCTCTGATTTGCATCTCGTCAGAAACTGTAAGTAGTCAATTTTAAGCAGACAAGTTGTGAGAATAAAATCGAATGCTGAAATGAGTGTATAGAGCTCAGATCAGCACTCACGTCCATTGATTATCAACCACTCATACTGGCAGTAACACCCGTTATGATCAACCAGAGGAAGCTTACATTCTGTAAAGACAATCAGAAAAACCGCAAAATCAAAGCACATGTAAACAATGTAAACAATTAATAGAATCGTGTCCATCTTGCCTCGTTCTGTAGACCATCTGCCTCCTCTTTGAGCGATCCTCCGCCATGTGCAAGACCCCGTGTAGTGAACTCTGTGTGGCCTCCCTTCTAAAGCCCCAGTATAATAGTCTTTCCAGGTTTTCAGGCTTGCTTTTTAACTTATGCCCAATATATGGCAAAACGCGCTGTCTGCAAATCGTTGGGAGTCATGTAGAAATGTTTAACTCCCTGAGGATGGACTCATTGGTCCTGTTGTTACAGTAAAGAATGAATAAATAAATAAAAATATTCACTGTATCGGGTCTGGGTAGTAAATCCATAATGAAATTGAAAACAAATTATTCTTTTACTAAATTAATGTCGTATTGAGAGAGACATCTTTCGTCTTTCAAAGACATTGTCAATCGTCAATTGACAAGATCGATATAGTAGAAAAAACATTTATTTTAATTTCATCAAATAAATATATCGACTGCCAGTTCCATAACTAGACAAGTGGAAAGAATTCGAAAACTTTGATTTTATAAATTATACACACAATCAACGGCATTTTTTCAATTCCACAAACAAATAACTATAAAAAATACTCGGGCCCTTTTACATATCAAATAATATTTTGTCATGGAAAAAAAATATGTACCTATCGGTTTTCAATTCCACAAATAATAATATTTGAAATTTTTTTAACTTTTGAACGGAGCAACGATAAAATATGTCTTTAATAATAGTGTGATTATTATTATTTAGTATATTTCACTTTCTGTTGTTTTTAAAGCATAATATAAATATAGCAAAATTACAAAAATGACGATTTCTCGAATATAAGACTCTATTTCTACTTGTTGAGTTATGGAAATGGACAGTATATATATTATCACTAACAGAGTTATACATTACAAAAAGGGCGATTTCTCGAACATAAGACATTATTTCTACTTGTTGAGTTATGGAAATGGACAGTATTTATATATTATCACTAACAGAGTTATAAATTACAAAAGGGGCGATTTCTCGAATATAAGACATTATTTCTACTTGTTGTGTTATGAAACTATGGACAGTCGATATATTATCACTAACAGAGTTATAATTCAAATTATTGCATCCCGTTGTTCCTGGGAGAATGCGTAATTCCTACTCACATTATATGTACATAGTATTGTGTCGTAACCCATAAATGCCCGAGGCCATAAATAGTACCTATATTTATTATTGTTGTTATTGTTATACATACTTACAATATTATATTTAGTTTCAATTCGACCTTGCCGGGCCTTAATGGGTCAAATGTCAAACTGATTATTGATAATTAAAATACAATAATATATTGTTATACCTAATAAGTATATTCGACACCGACGGTACTTGGTGGAAATCAATTAAAATTATCCGTTCTATGTATATGTTTGTGCGCGTATATAACAACATAACATTCATAGACAATTCACACAGATCGAGCTAGTCCCAAACTCAGATATGACTCTTGTATTATGCGTACTAACGCGACGATACACATAATATATAGACAATGCACTTAACACAATATATACATGTAACACCTAGACCCAGGACAATTTGAAAAAGGTCATTCTTCACTTGGCCGGGAATTGAACCCGAGACCTCGTGACTCAAAGGCAAGAGCGATACCTCTGCGCCACACCGGCCGTCAAATATCGTCCCTCTTCTGACTAACTGTCGTATCTGACATTTTTGGCGAAATCGAGTTATGATCACCAATGTGTATTTATATGTGCCCTGCATGTTCTCACTGAAGATCACACCAGCTGTAACTGTTGCCGTTATCCTGGAAAAGCTTCCTGATTTGCTGTCGTATTTACAAATTATTCTAAATAAAATGGAATTTTCACAAAAAAAAATTTTCAACCCAAAATAATAGTGCAGAAAATTAGAAAAATTATGGTACTTTTTATATTTTTAAATGTGCATTTTTAAGGTTTTTATCACCATTTAAAAAAGCAATTTCACACTTCGCCGCAAAAAGGTCCACTCGTGGCGGAGCAGTGTTTGACAATATCAGGCGCTACAAACAGTACTAAGAGTGAAATGTGTGGCAATACAAAATAGCGCCTAGCGACGTCACACCGGACTAATTCAATATAAGAAAATATGGATTTTTAAAATTCCCTATTAGGGAACATGCATGTGTGAGGAATATGAATAAATGTTATCAATTCATATTAATAAATATACGCTGATCACGAATATCCTAATAAGAAACCATAAAATAAAACTTTTCATTCATTATTTTCATTTTAAAAATCCATATTTTCTGTTATTGAATTAGTCCGGTGTGACGTCGCTAGGCGCTATTTTGTATTGCCACACATTTCACTCTTAGTACTGTTTGTAGCGCCTGATATTGTCAAACACTGCTCCGCCACGAGTGGACCTTTTTGCGGCGAAGTGTGAAAATTGCTTTTTTAAATGGTGATAAAAACCTTAAAAATGCACATTTAAAAATATAAAAAGTACCATAATTTTTCTAATTTTCTGCACTATTTTTTGGGTTGAAAATTTTTTTTGTGAAAGTTCCCCATTCCTCAAAATTTCATCACAAAAATGTTTCTGAGATATATAAGAATAGGTACAAATAAAATAATGTTAAATATTTATACTGTATCATATTATAACTAGTAGAGATGAAAATATTATGTGCACGGCAAAACACTAAAAACGCTCTCCTGAACAATTTACATTTAGGCAGATACGACAGTTAGTCAGAAGAGGGGCGATATGTGTGTAGGATGATTCCTTTTTTCTTGTTTTATTTTATGGCAATGCACCCGCAATCGTGTGAATTATGTATGTCTAGATTTCATAATAAAGTGTACTTCGCTAAACGTTATCAGGTTGGTGTAGGGTCATTCGCATCTATTGAAAAAATTTAAATATACAATTTGTAAAATATACAATATTTATAGACGCACTTTTATCTATATATTCAAACAAAACTATGCATTCCTTCCAAGTCTATTTTCCAATAATTTTTTCGTGTGCAGTATACGAAACAAAAATAACAATAATAAGAAAAAAATTAAGAATCAGTTAAGAGAGAAAATTGTCATATTATAACAAGATCTAAAATGGCGTTCCGTTCCTCTCTGCCTACCCGTCCTGGGACACGGCTTGAGGGTATAGATAGATAGATAGGTTGTATACCTTTTGGTATATTAAACTTTTCGATAACTCTTAGGTTTGTAGGTACATTCACAGAGTGAAAATTCATTATGATGATATTTTATTTTGTTGAAGGGTGTTTGTGTTCACACTGTGAAAATTCATATTCAATATTTATGAAACAATCAAAACACTGTTATAATGTGGTGAAAATTATAAGAGTGTTTTGATTGTTTCATAAATAAAAATATTTTATTTTAATTACAACACAGTTAACTTCTCACTTACATTTATTCAAATCTCGAGCGCTTTCGTCATTGTTGATATATTGTCATTTTTCAAGAGAAATGTCAATATATCAACATTGACGAAAGCGCTCGACATTTAAATAAATCTAAGTAGAAAGTTAACTGTGTTGTAATTAAAATAAATTTTTCGAGTTAGCATTGACTGATCATCCATGGTGCACATGTGGGACAGGAGCTCAATATGCGGAACTACCATTTTACCCCTCAAAGCACGAGCTCTGCTCAATTTTGAGGGTAAAAATAAAAAATAAAAAAAAATAAAAATAAAAAAAACAGATAATATAAAGATTTGTATAATTGTGCTTATTGTATATTTGTATGTGTTTATTATTATCTCAATAAAAATATTTGAATTTGAATTTGAATATCCTTTGGGAATGTCCTATATGATGATGGATGCAAGAGAGGAAATGATTCTGGGTATGACTGTTGACACTCCTCGACCCATATGGTTTTGGGAAGTGTTTTTAAATGCCACGAACACTTCACACTTAAAGGCCCACTGACGTGGAAGGGTCGGAGATGCCAACACTGGCATAGTAGTACTGACCAGAGATGTGCAAAATACTTTCAAAAAAGTATTTAAATACAAAATACAAATACTTTTAAATTTTTGTATTTCAAATACAAAATACTAAATACTTTTTCAAAATGGTATTTAAATACAAAATACAAAATACGTATTTTCAAAATACTTTTTTAAAATACTTTTTACAAATAGTCGAACAAGGTGTAAGACAAAAGTATTTAATATTTAAACCATTGATGAATGAAAGAGAAATTAAAAACTGGACAAAAGTATACATAAATGGAGAAAGGGTTGACATGATTCGATATAGCATTGCTTGCAGACAATTGATGAATGCCATTGATGAATGAAAAACTGGACAAGAGTATACATAAATGGAGAAAGGGTTGACATGATTCGATATAGCATTGCTTGCAGACAATTGATGAATGAAAAACTGGACAAGAGTAGGTATACATAAATGGAGAAAGGGTTGACATGATTCGATATAGCATTGCTTGCAGACAATTGATGAATGCCATTGATGAATGAAAAACTGGACAAGAGTATACATAAATGGAGAAAGGGTTGACATGATTCGATATAGCATTGCTTGCAGACAATTGATGAATGAAAAACTGGACAAGAGTATACATAAATGGAGAAAGGGTTGACATGATTCGATATATCATTGCTTGCAGACAATGAGGATGAGCCTTAGGAAGAACTGTCAAAATAGAAAAAAAAAATTAATTAAGTCATGACAAAATGTACGGTTGTTAGAAGAGATAAGCCGAAAATTGTCATAAATGGATTGAGTATCATCAAGCAGGTAAGAGAATTCCTGACTTGGGCTGCAAAATAAATCAGAATGGATAATCCAAATCTGAAATCGTATGGACTACTGTAATATCATACATACAGTGTACAGGACTGCTCCAGACTCTTCCTTATCGTCTTCAGATGGTTTTTAGTGTTGCCTCCGGATCATTTACAGAGAGAATAAGAGCTACCACATAACTTCACTACTAAGAAGTCTACACTAACTGAGAGTCCTAGAGATACTGGTGTTTAAACTGTGTCTCACTGTCCACAAGGCAGCACACTACCCACTGAGCTGTTCTGCTGACGAAAATGTGTGGCGAAGGCTGTGCTCAGCTTCTTAAACTCGTTGAACTCAAAAGGGCAAATACCTCTAAATTTGCAGAAAGAAGAAACAAAGTCGCAGCGTCATCTGCCTGGAATAGATTGCCTTCAGACAAAATTGAAAATGCTACCATTCAGGAGAAATCACAGCGCCCTTGAAATGGCCATGGATCGTTAAACGGCGTCATGTATAATTTGTTCAATCATCATTATTATGTGTGTATATCTCTAACATGGAGTACTCTAATGGAAACGTTGTATTTGTAATTCAACAAATTGGCAAAAAAGCTTGCGTACGCGCATATCAATTAATGGCAGAATTTTGTTTCAAACAATAAAAAGGTATTTTGTAAAAGTATTTTGTGTAAAATACAAAATACTCAAAAAAAGTATTTCAAATAAAATACAAAATACTTTTTACAAAAAGGTATTTGAAATACAAAATACAAATACGTATTTTGTATTTTGTATTTGTATTTTAAATACTTTTATTTGAAATACGTCACATCTCTGGTACTGACAGACTAAAGAGAGTTGAAATATAAATAAATTGTCAACTAAACGGATAAATAGGAGTCCTTGGACTCCTGAAATATCCGACAAATAAAGTTATTTCAACAATATTAAACTATACTTATTTAATTAATAAATAGGTTTGCAGGTACACACATAATTATTACAATGTAATGATGCATTGTTAGTACACATACATACCGTGTGACATTGAGGGTGTAATGTATACATAATATATAGTTTATATAAAGGTGTATATATATAATATATAATTATATCTATATATAAAGCACAAGTACATAGCTATCATAATTGCAGAATTCTCTAATGGGTGTTTTCATCAAATAATATTTTGAAACTATTAAGTAATGAAGTCGCAATAATGAATTGGTTGGATTGACAGAGACCTAAGAAGTTCTGCATGTTTATTTATTTATTGTACAAATGAAACAATTTTTTTTTTAAAGTTATATCTGTGTTTTGTTATAAACCCGAATACAACCTTATACACCTTTCACAGTAAACTAAAAGCTTGTGTCGAAAGCATTACAGTAAAAAAAACCTTTTCTGTCATTGTACGTAAACAATCAAGACAATAGTAAAACATAACAGAAAAATACAAACACATAGAAATTCTATGACATAAATATACAAGAAAAAGGAATACCTATCGACCATGCGAACCGATTGGAATAATACAACATTTTTGTTACAATTTATTGTTTATTTTATCCGAGATGGATATATAACATACCACATAATCCTCTGAAAAGATATAATTTTTTTTGAATATGTATCAAGATTTTATCAAGACTTGAAGACAAATATAATTGAAGACTTTCAGGCCCCTAATACCACCTCTAAGGTGCTGTCTGGGAACAAAATTTTGTAATTTTTAGTATTTCAAATGTCATTTTAAGGATTTATATTTGATTTGTTGTCTTGTATTATGCTGATGAATAAATTTTATACTTAATTATAAAAAAAAATTGACACCGCCGCAAGCAACATAATATATCATTTTACAGAAGGCTGCGATTTTAGGTATTTTTATATAAAATCTATAAATTTGGTTAAAATTGTAAGGTTACACCTGAGCTCGCGGCCTCTTGGACCGGGGTGGGGTATCATGTCGGGGGCTCGTGGAATTTTGCCAGCCCTGGCACCCTATAGTTACGCCACTGGCTATATCTTATTTTTTTCTTATTTTATTAATGTTTTGTCAACTCTCTGTGTGTCTCTGTGGAATAAATAAATAAATCAGTGGCTTATGGATGAAAAGAAAGATAAAGTACATACAGTCAGCTATCTATCTATACTCTCACGTCATGTCTTAGGTGGGGTAGGCAGAGAGAACGGAACGCCATACAGATCAATCCTTGTATACTTCTTTCGCTTCCCTCTACATTCATCCAGTTTCTCATACATGCATGCCGATTTCTCTTACTCAACACGCGGCCGTACTTAAGCCACGTGGTTCTTGGACGTCCGCGCGTCCTTACAGTCAGATCGACAGTTTTAAGTTTTTAAGGTAATTTTCTATAATTTTAGGAAATGCATTTTTTTTGGCATGATAATCCCCCACAGGTCTCATCCTAGAGACGTCAAAGAAATATTCAATAGAAATTATAAAATATTGCTATTTTATGCATATTGTCTGTGACGACACACAAACACAAACACACAGAGATAGATACTTACTAGACAAAGGACATTGTGTGGATGTCATGTGATTTTACTGCGATGAGGCATACATCTCAACACTAAACACAATCCCCAAGTTTAAACGAAAGATTATATCAAGGTTACATGGAAATAAAACTGTTTTATTAGTAAAAATGCTATGGCCATGTGGCCAGGAGACCACCTGAGTATATGTAGGCAATAATACTATTTGGACATCGTAGATACACTAGTGCATCACAAATGTTTACAGAAGGTAGGACAAATGACTTTAGGGCGACAATGAGACTGAAAATTCACGGTTTTAGGACACGACTAATATTAATAAATAACGAACTTTTACGAGCTGCTTCCGAAAGACAAGAACAACAACTGACACAAAGGTGGATTGCTTATTTAATTAATTAAGAAAGTCTGTAGGTATATTGAACCGATACCAGTTTAGCTGCCTGCTATTGTTGCTGTTGTCTTTGAATCTATGATCTTCTTTCTACTTATTTTTACTCTAATATGTATTATTTTTTTATCATTTGTATTATATTGTATGTATTTTGATATGGACTTGAGAGGTTTGCACACTCCACCTTCAAGTCTGGAGTAAATATAAAAAAAAATCGATCCCAGGTGCCGGCAAACTCCCCTTTCACGACACAAGCTTTTAGCTTACTGTGAAAGGTGTATAAGGTTGTATTTGGGTTTATAACTAAACCCAGATATATCTTTTTAAAATAAAAAAAAATAAAAAAATAAAGCACTACAATGTATCGAGGTTTCCGGCAAGAGACCAAGAGGAAGGCCAAAGCGCAGATGGCGTGAAGTAGTAGTGAGACAAGACATGCAGAACTGCGATGTTTCCCATGAGGATGCACTCGACAGAACCAAGTGGCGAAATAAAACAAGAAAGGGAGACCCCACCACCATGTGGGGCTGATAATTGCCCAAGGAGAAGAAGAAGAATTGTAAAAATACACTGTATTCAGCATGAGATACTCATAATTAAGGACGTTGTATTTTCTAAGCCTTGTATGAAATTTTGCAGACGACTAAGGTGGATGGTTGCCGTCTCATCTGCGGAGATTGGAGATCACAGGGCTATTTACACCTTGTTGACTGCTGCCCTGAAAAGCTGTCTCAAATTATACAGTCAAGAGATTCTTCTTTGACCTGGAAATGAAGGGTAATACAGCTGTCCAAACAAATATCACGCGTGCTTTATCTACGCTACGGCCTTTGCGAATCGTCAGAATTGTCAAAACTGTAATTTGATAGAAATGTTTTGATATGGTTTTTGTTTTTTATTTAACATTACTTTGAATTTGCCTCGGCAACGGAACACGATTCGAGACACTTCCACTAAGGTAAGTGGAATCGACAACACCATGTATGATATATTTTTTTTTATTCTAAATGGATCAAACAGTTGTAACAATAAACAATAAATATAAACATGCAATTAAGTATAACAATGAGTAAACCAATTAAGATCCCTTTCTTACAAACAAATAAACATAAATTTGAGGTACTTTTAGTAAATAAAAAGTTACAGGAAGAATTAAAAATGCTTAAATACATAAAAATGTAAAGAAATCTAGTATTGTAAAAAAATATGAAAAAATGAAAAAAAAACACATAAAAATACACACATCCACCAAAGTCCACAAATCCAATCCCCAAAAGTAGCGTTTACCATGTCAAAAACCCATTTGAAACTGTAGAAGTACAAAAAGCAAATTCCCCTATGGTCCTATGGAACAACACATGAATCCAGGCCCCCGAGACAGCCCGTTCAAAAATTTCATATCGACTAAGATTCGCCGTGACTCTCAGAGTTTTCATTACATAGTTTCTTTCCTAAGAGGAGCCGGGTATAGATACGTCAGTAGTAAATAAATAATTTGGAATCACCACATGATTCGTCATTGGAATGGCTATAGAAATTACCAAATTAATTTTCATCATTGTAATATCAGCGCAGTAACCTTCAAGCCAGCTGGTTTCGACTATACATACTTAAAAGAAACATTATTACTTAACTCTCGATGACACACACGTTTGTTTTCGTTTGCAATGTCACTCGAACAAGAGAAACGTGGATTCATGGGAAACTGTTGGATATATTGCAAAGCACATGTACTCGTAAAATATATACAGTATAACTGAGAGAAAAGGTATTCGAAAACATGGCCCCGCTCGAAGAGTAAAGCAAAATAAATAATGTAAAAATCTTTGTGATTTTTTTGGCTATATTTCACTTCACGTAGGGGTTTTGGCCGGCCAGTCCTTCAGGCTGCCCACCATGGCACCTCTTGTGTGGACAAATTTGTTAGTGTAGAAATAATATCGGATGAATGGAAGTTTCCAGACTTCTGAGCTATCCGGGCGATCGGTGGTTCTCCTTCAATGTCACAATCTAAGTAACATCTAAATCTTGTCTTGCTCTTAATATATCAACTCCACTCTATCAATTCCACAAAAAATAACTATAAAAAATACACGTTTCCCTTTATATATTAAATATTTTATTATTGAAAAAAATATACCTTTTTTCTATTCCACAAATAAATATTTCGAATTGTTTAACTATTGAACGAAACAAAGACAAGATAATGCCTCTAACATTGCGGTTATTATTTAATATAATTATAAAATTCTCGTGTCACAGTGTTTGTTATCACACTCCTCCGAAACGGCTGGACCGATTTTGATGAAATGTTGTGTGCTTATCGGATAGGTCTGAGAATAAGCCAACATCTATTTATTATACCCCAAAAAATTAAGGGTGGTCCACCCCTTTTTTTTTAATTTTTGGGACAATTTTTTTTATTTTTATTTTTTTATGGCGAGGCATTAAAAAATACATACAGCCCTAAATTACCACCCTTCTACCGTCAACCCCTATTTTTTAATAGCGATATTAGTAATCTAGAAATAATGCATATGGCAATAAAACAATGTTTGCTGGGTCAGCTAGTTATTTAGTAAATTTCACTGTCAGTTGTATTTTTGAGGCATAATATAAATGTACCGAAATTACAAAAATGTCATTTCGATTTGTGGAGTTATGTGGTGTTCTCACTTTGGCGAATATCGCCAGGCACCAAAATATCGCCAGCCATTTGAACCGTGTGAACAAAATGACTGCTAGTCTGAAACGATAAAAACCAGTAGAAACTATATCGTCTCGAGTTCACCACCTTCCAACTTTTTCGGCCGATTGAACGATTTGCGCATGCGCAGATGTGCGCGGCGTTCGTATCTATGGTAAAAACTTTATAACCTATAAATTCTATAATGTTTCCCGCTTCGTGACAGCTGTTATCTTTGTAGTTGGTTTGTGGCGTTTGTTTCCTTAATTAAAAGGCGCCTTATAACCTCTACTATAACATTTTCGACTAAAAATAAACACTTCGCGATCTCCATCTCGACGCCATTTTGAAAACAGTGTCAAAATCAAAGCGCATCTGACAGATCGTTTCTATATCGGTGGACTGTGTGAACAGGTGTGACGATCAATGGATGTCCGGCGAATTTTGTTTTTTCGCCTGGCGATATATTTTGAAATTTGCCTGGCGATATTCGCCAAATGTGAACACCCCATTAGGGAACTATGGAACCGTCGATGTATTTGCGATATAACAATTTTTTCTCTATCGCGTCTCACTAAGTGTTGAGTGGCAAATATATGTAAGAATTTCGGTACTTGATTCGATTTAAAATTGACCGGACTTCCAAACCAACTAATTACAATAGTAAGTATTGTATTGTGTTAATATATTTATTATAAATAGCTACATATGTGTGTGTTTACCTAGTACGTAAGCAAGTAACCTAGGACATTGTATTAATGTCCACATTATGCATATTGCGTGCGACCTTGTCAGAAATTATTGATATTGACTTCAATATTAGTGATGTTAATTGTTCCATACCGCGTTCTTCGAATAAAATAATATTAAATTAGTCAATGTTTTTGACAGACGATACTCTATGGAAGTTCTTATTACTTTTTTTAAATAATTTTTTTTAAAAAAAAAAAAAAGATATATCTGGGTTTTTGTTATAAACCCAAATACAACCTTTTACACCTTCCACAGTTAGAATTAGAAAGATATTTTTTTAAACCTTATAGGGTCGTTAAAAAAATTACACTTTTTTTTTGCAACAATCACCACAGTTTATATTATATTCACATAAAATATCCTTTGTGTTGCAGAATTGAAGGACATTCATTTTTTTTTGCAAAACTATTTTATGGTATGAAATAATATGTCCTATTCTTCAGCATTAGTAGGAAAAAAGAGATCATTACCATCTTAATGTTACGGATCGAAACAGTTCAATATTTATTTATTTATTTTTTATTTATTTATTTATTAACATAATATACGGCTAAATAGCCTTTAAAGTACAATAACTTACAAAAACAAACTTGAAACAAACACAATTAACACATAAGTGACAATGAATACAAAAACATGACAGTAGTAACTACAGGGGATTCTCAACGGAAAGCATGTACCCTCGTATAAACCTGCTCACAGCACATCTCCTCACAGTGTACTCCGAATCGTTGAAAATATCGATCTCACTGTAATTATTCCCTATTACATGGAGTCGATTCATCAATGAGTAATAGATATAATTGGATGATGATCCCGCAGCATAGAACAATGCCTGACTTCTGGTGTTACGACTCGGGACACGCAAGTTTACTAAGCTAAGCAACTCTGGGCAATTCAGAGAGCCAGTCACTATTCTCTTCAGTGTAAGGAGATCGAACAACAATCTGCGATCATGTAGGCTAACGAGCCTCATCTCCATCAACAAAAAATCATAGTTCAGCCCATCAATGGGAATACCCAGGCGGTAGTTCACGTGTCGTAAGAATCTATGTTGAATTGCTTCAATAGTATTGATGTGCACAGCGTAATTTGGGGACCAGACAGTGGTCGCATACTCTAGTTGGCTCCTAACATAAGCACAATATACTATTTTTAATGTTTCAATTCTTTTGAAATTTTTTTGACATTCTAAATATGAAACCTAAAATTATTTATTCTTTTTGTACATCATCATTATATAGGTAACAGTGTTAACAAAGCAAAACAAAATTTAAAAAAAATAATACTAGGACCATATGCAGTGGCAAGATTATCACTATCAAGTGATTTCTTCCATCTAACCACGATTTTTACTTTTATTATTATTTATTAATAATTTTTCAACAAATTTTTACTGCGTTATAAGTCTATGATTTGAACAAAGAATAGGTATTATTTATGTTCAATCGATTTTTTATAACTCGTTTTGATTTGTTGTATTATTGTGTAGGTACTTTATACTTGCTAACATCAATTTTTCTGTCATTATTTGATAAGGTTTTTTATATTGTTTATTTTTATTTTTTCTACAATATTTTTATCTGTGCTAATTTGTATAATTTTGAAGTATTTATTGTTATTGGTTGCCATTCTTAATTTATTATATTTTATATTGTGACAACTTTACATTTAAAAGGCCAGTGGGCCGCCGTTGATGAATAAGTAAATAAATATTGATTGATGCGCTGTGAAAATAAATTCAATGTTTCGATGATTTGTTATAAAAAAGTTTTTACATCACTCAGGAGATGTAATACGGAATATAAAAACTCTATGTACCGTACTTTTTACGATATTATTGTACATTACTATGCATGCAACGTCGGGCATTATGCGTTCCTTATAATTATTATATGTGTGTTATATGTATACAATGTGTACCTGCCATTTACCTTGGCGTTTGGCAGTGACATACGGACGCAGGAACAATTAATTTTATATATTCATAACATAACACGTATGGACAATTCACTCAGATCGAGCTAGTCCCAAACTACGATATGAATCTAGTATTATGGGTACTAACACGACGATACACATAAATAGAATCCACTAAACACAATATATACATGTAACACCCAGACCCAGGACAATTTGAAAAAGGTCATTCTTCATTTTGCCCTGGCCGGGAATCGAACCCGGGACCTCGTGACTCAAAGGCAAGTGCGTTAGCCTCCACGCCACACCGGTCGTGTAATTTGTTTTTGTTCTATAGGTTAGTTGGAAGATATCGCGCTTCAGCGATAAATTCGCCCATGCATTGCACGGAAATATGTGTTCAGTAGTTATGATATCATGTTTTTTTCTCCTGGTATACTATTTTTGTGCAATAAAGATTTTTCTTATTATTATTGTAGGTACCTATTTTCTATTCCGCAAATATCGAGTTCGTCGGTAGCCTGGAGGTAGAGTCTCAGCCTCGTGAACATGGGGTCCGTGGTTCGATACCAGGTGCCGGCAAACTCCCCTTTCACGACACAAGCTTTTAGTAGCTTACTGTGAAAGGTGTGTAAGGTTGTATTTGGGTTTATAACAAAAACCCAGATATATCTTTTTTTTAAAAAAAAAAAAATTTGGAATTGTTTAACTATTGAACAGAACAAAGACAACATATTGCCTCTAACAGTGTGATTATTATTATATACCTACATAGTATATTTCACTTTCTGTTGTGTTTTTAAAGCATAATATAAATATAGCAAAATTACAAAAAAAATAGGATTCTGTGACAGGGCTTTTAGTGTCGCAGGACCCGTCATCTGAAATCGACTCCCCGATATACTCTATAAAAGGACGCCGAATAGATCATTCGACATAGATAAAGAAACTCAACAAATAAATTGCTCTTGGGTCTAAAATATTTTCATATCTATCTTGCGTTGAGAATAAGCACATCAATTCTGGTCTATGTATGGTCAATGATTGTTGTGAAGTTTTACAAAAAAATGCCAACATACTTAACATGTACTAAATGTGTTTAATACGAGTTTAATTCTTTCCGCAACCTCGTATTTCAAATTACTCGTATCTCAAAGCAAATTTTCCCATTGAAATTAATTGAACTGCCATTAATCCGTTCCAGCTCCCAAAATGTCACCTCAGTTATTTTTGTTACATGCTTTTGAATTAGAAAAATGTATTTACAAATAACGTTACAAAACGTTGCGTGATGGAATGAGGATATTAGAAGAATGAGTGGATGCAAGAGGAGTGTTGTGGATAGAATGCGTGTAAATAAATTGAGATGGTTTGGTCATGTGGAACGAATGACAAAGAGGATATACTTGGCTGAAAGGAGGGGTGTGAAGAAGCGCGGGCGTCCGAGAACTACATGGCTTGAACATGTAGATCAAATTCTCAAGGACGGCCGTGTTTTGAGTAAGAGAAATCGACGTGCGTGCATGAGAAATTGTAGGTATGACTATGGAGGAGGCGAAAGAAGTATGTAAGGACAGGTGGCGTTCCGTTCTCTCTGCCTACCCCACTTGGGATACGGCGTGATGGAATTGATACATAGATAGATATTAACAAATTATTAATAGGTATCTTACAAAAATATAATAAAAAAGAATGTAAAGAAATAAACTAGATTTATGAAATATAATATTACTTTCGCTAAATTTTCGTCACTGCTTTTCTCTTCACTGGTCTTTGCCTTTTTCGCAACGCATTTCTCACTTTCACCTGTAGGCCGTTTAAAAAAACATGTCCAAAGAGAATTGTTTCTTCATCCCTTTCAGAATGTTCCGGAAATGAGTTAGGCTAGTGTCATTAAATAGCTCGTATCTCAAATTTTGCTCGTGTTTTAAAGCAAAAAATCGCTCGCTCGACGGCTCATGTCTCAAAAAACTTGTGTGTTGGGGCACTCGTATTTCTCTGTAATAATTAGGTTTTTAAAAATATTAAATATGTTATGTTAAGCAGACTGCATGCGGAAACTATGCGTACATAATATGTAATTATTTAGTCGAAAGATTTCACGTTACATTTAGGTCTAAATCTAATATATAAAATTCTCGTTTCACGGTGTTTGTTATCATACTCCTCCGAAACGGCTGGATCGATTATGATGAAATTTTTTGTGTCTATCGGGTAGGTCTGAGAATCGGCCAACATCTATTTTTCATACCCCTTAAAGTAAAGGGTGGTCCATTATTATTATTGGATAATTTATATTGCGCCGTTTTCATGATTCAAATCATCTTAAGGGCGCATTTACCTACACTATTATTTCACATTATTATAATTTATTCTTTACTACTTCATAATAAAAAATTGGTTAAATATTATTGTCACAAATTTTTATTAGATTTATTTTGTATGTTTCTATTTTTACATTTAATATTTAAACTTTAGCACAATAAACATTAAAAACAACATAATTAAATAAACTACACTGTATTTTGGTCGGAAAAATATATAAAATTAATTGATGTTTAACTATTATTTTGAATTTAAAAGAAAGAGAAGTTGTGGGTTCAGGCAGTTGCAAGAGCGCCATCTACCCAAACGTCCATCCCGAATTTAATGGTGAGGCATTAAAAAATACATACAGCCCTAAATTTTCACCCTTCTACCATCAATCCCTATTTTTTAATAGTGATATTATTAGTATATGGCAAAACAACGTTTGCCGGGTCAGCTAGTTATTATTATAAGTTATGTCTCCTTTATTCCGTGGAGCGCCCGGCAAAGAATTGATCTCCCACTCTTTTCCGTAAGTCTTCGAGTGTCCATCTGTAAAAGGCAGGTGTTCAGGCAGGCGATTAAGTTATGCACTGATGTACGGAACGAATAAAAATTTAAATTAATTTTTAGAAAAAAAAAAACGATAAAATAACATGATTTTCATTTATTGTGTTTTTTTTTTTATTTCCAGGTTATAACCAGGAACGACAAGGGAATCCGTGGTTACTGCATAGGATACCTCCAAGCTTTCGATAAGCTCTGGAATCTGGCCATGTCCGATGTAACAGAAGTCTGGACACGGAAAAAAAAGAAAAAAGTTCCTGCTGGCTTAGGTAATGAAATGGATATATTTATTTTTTCATCCCCTTGTGCGAAAACACTTAAAAAGATGAACAGAGATTATGCAAGTCCCATCCAAGTAACCTTTTAACCCTCGCCCCGAAAGCACAAGGCAGAATCTAGACTATTCCATTTTTGTGTCAATTGATTAATTTCTTCCATGACATTCTGGAGGTCATGAAACAATTATAATGGTATATAATAAAAAAAATTATCAGCTCATCGGAAACCTTGTGTTTGTGGTTGAAAGAACGGTATTCTATTTGCCCAAACATAATTAAACATTCTTAAAACATGAACCAGCCAAGATATGTTAGTAGAAATAACTATAATGTGTTTTATATTTTCAGAAACTTATGAATTATCTGAAGAATTACAAAAGAAATTAAGCCTACACCGTCCAACCCCACCCAAAATAGTCATCAAACCCGCTGGGAAGGGGCTCGAATCCTGCGAAAGACATGTGCCACAGCTGATGATGAGGGGAGAACACGTGGTTCTGATTTCAATTCTAGAAAATGGCGATACCGTGGCTTCAACGTCAAAAACATTTGACACGTATGTTAAAGAAGAAAGATTATCGCCAATCCAGATTAAAGAAGAACAAATAGAAATTAAGAAAGAAACAAGTTTTGATTAATACCGCATCTATTTAATGGTGAACAGAGAGGTCTAAGACCCAAAAATTAATATTTTGGGATTGCATTCTCAACCATTTGACATTATTCTGTCAATATTTAAAGTTTCCACATGTCAAAATTAATTAACAAGATTTCTTCTGTTAACCCTTTCAGGTCAAGGGGAATATACTTCCCGAAGATGTTATCTGAATTCTTGAGGATTTCAGTTAATAATATTTTTAATTATTTGCCATAATATGAAAATGTGTAGTTTAATTTATCCTAGTTTTTGTAATCTGGTGATATTTACTGTACCGAAATATTAAAATATTTATTCAAAACATTTATTATTAAACTTTTGTTTTCGTTTATTGTTTACTCTTTATATTTTGCGTTGAAAAACACCGCCATATTGTTAATTGTAGTGGTATCAAAATATTAACTAACTAAAGGTTTTTCAATTCTGTTAATAACTTATATTTATTATTGTTGTATTAATTGTTATAATTTCTTTAAGGTTAATTAAATATTCTTGAAAAGTTTCCTCCTGTTTTTGTTTGCTGTTGAATAATTTGTATCTATTGAATGTAACATTCTGTTTAGGTATGAAAAATGTTCTTTAAATTTACTATTTTAGAATATTTCAACTCCTTTTGAGGTTCATCCCATGTGTTATAAACCTCAATTCCCTTCTCACCCATGTAAAATAACAACAATGTTACTTTTCTTTGATCACCTACTGCATCTTGCTTGGCCAGTGGCTTGTAAATACAACTCAAATCTATCCATCCATGATTTGAAACTCAATGTATTGTTAAAGTTTTCCATCCTCAATAACTCTGAGCCAGCCATTTTTTCAAACTCACTTTTATTTTAAAAATCACTATTTATTTTTATTTTATTTTATTATTAATAAATGTATTCATACTCTTTATTTTTATGCTATTCTTTATTTTTATATTATAATTAATCAAAACCAAATTATGAATTAAAATTCACACCTGAGACCATGTTGTGTATTAAAACATTCGATTGCAGTTTTTAAGTGACTTTTATTTTATTTTTTTTTAATTTTTTTTTTATTCCAGTTTTCAGAATTTTTTTGTTAAAAGTTCTTTTATAAAGCAAGAAAAATATACTTCGAATAATTTTTTTCCTATACCGTAATAAATTGTGTTATTTCATTGTATTTTTTGGTTAGCATTTTGACAATCAAGCAGGGAGAAATATTTAATATCAATTGTGGAAATCACACGGTCCTGAAAGGGTTAATGTAGGGAACTTTTATTCTGTTATTTATAGACCTAATTATTTTCTTAATTGAATTTTCAAATTGTGATATTTTTCAATAAAATGCTTTTTAATGTTCGATGTTAAATATCCTATGAATTAGGTTATATTTTTATTATAGATCTGAATTTGATATGTGACTAAGACTTAAATTTTTCAATAAAAAATGTGAACAAAACGAAATACGGGTATAATTCAAAATTTAAACCCTTTTCAGAAGAGAAAAAATAAACAAAATCTTAATTTCACTAGTGGAAAAATATCGAATTGAACTCTTTGTACATTTTTCAAAAATT
Organism: Athripsodes cinereus; assembly: GCA_947579605.1. NCBI lineage: Eukaryota > Metazoa > Arthropoda > Insecta > Trichoptera > Leptoceridae > Athripsodes > Athripsodes cinereus. Next base: position 806,040 of record OX388325.1, on the reverse strand, counting down.
TCTGAGACATGTGAAACGCATGGCACAGAGGAATTGGGAATGTTACCTAGGTATAAAGAGTACTCTTAACCAAGTCTTGAGTCGATTCATAAGCATCGAAACTCTGTGTCATGCACTCCTTAAGGAAGTTCACATATGTATGTGTATCATAATATACAACATACCTACTTAGTAAATAATACCTATTCAAATAGGTTGACTATCGGTGAGTAGAATTAACTGGAATGATTAATCTAGAGTGGTTCAAAATATGATTAAAAAAATACAGAAAAAGTGTGTAACCCTTACCTTTCGCAACCCACGATCTCTTCTCCGAGTCCCGCAATTCTGAATGCACTTTTATCCACACTGTGACATGATCTGAAACAAAATAAATAAATAAATAAAATATTAAATTCTAAGTTAAATTTCTGACACAATTGGGTGTCAGAAATTGGGGTTCGACTCTTCAGAAGTGTAAATGTTAATCATCTTTGAACACAAGTGGGTAACCAGCAGGTCAGCTGCATGTAATAAACACGCTCACTGTAAAATTCACCAATTCTAGGACATTACATCCACGTCATATTAAAAATACTGTATAAATAAACAAATAGAATCTCGGACAGAAGACTCGGAGAACATAAAGTTATCCACGTCAGAAGTTACATATAATAATGTATTACATTAAATATTAAGGTAGCAATAAAGTTTGGGTAGATGGCGCTCTTGCAGCTGCCTGAACCTACTTCTCTTTTTTTTTAATTCAAAATAATAGTTAAACATCAACTAATTTTATAAAAAAAATTTCATTCCGATTAAAATATAATGTAGTTTATTTAATTATGTTGTTTTTAGTGTTTACTGTGCTAAAGTTTAAATATTGAATTGTAAAAATAGAAACATACAAACTAAATCTAATAAAAAATTGTGACAATAATATATAACCAAATTTGTATTGAAAAAATAGTAAAGAATTAATTATAATGTGCAATAATAGTGTAAATGCACCCTTGAGATGATTTGAATCATGAAAATGGCGCAATATAAATTATCCAATAATAATAATAATAACAAACAATAGGTAATATGTATCCACGTCAAGAATGTAAAATACAACACAGTTTTTAATAATAGTTAAAAAAATAAATAGGTAAATGTTTTTACTTTTTATGTCCCTTTCAAATGTCTATGGCGCTGTAGATAAATAGATAATCTTTGAAAAATATCTAACGGTACTTGACAGCGTCGTTCTGTAATTGCTCCTTAAAATATTGATAACAAAATATATTTTAAGGACACTCATTCCGAAAGCATCTTAATTTATTTAAATATTAGAGATGATGATATTATTATTTAAAACTGTCAAGCACGTGTCTGTCATGATAGATAAACAGAAAACCCGTTATATATACAACGACCTTTAATAATACTAGACTGGATATTCAAAGGGAATTTTTGTAATGCGACCAATATAATTTCATATCAAAATTATACGATCGTATTGTCTCTCGAATCTCTCATTGTAGATGCATTTATATAGTGATGTGAGAAGAGATAATTCTCCAAAGAAATTTCTCCTCTGATGGAAGAGAAATTTCTCTCCATAATTTTTCTTAGTGGTATTATGACCTTTCGCCCAGTACACTTCGCAGCCAACCTGATTGATCCAAAAATTTGTGGGGCTGATTAAGGTCCAAATCAGAGGTTATTAACACTTTTTTCCATGTACGTACCTGCAATTTTTTTTTAACTTAAATATGGGCATGTGGGGTGTCAAACATAAATATTTTTCATCAGTTATTAGCACCTTTTGGTAGGTACCTAACATATTTTTGTTTCCATAATTAATTGTAGCCATATTGATAATAAATTGTCTCAACATTTGTCAATCGTTATTGATTGATTGAATTTAAAAGTATTTATTATTATTATACTGTTAAATAAAAAATAAAAAAAAAATCTCCGTAAATTCTCTACTTCGAGAAATTTCTCGGTAAATTTCTCCAAAAATTATTTCTTGAGAATTCCACAACACTACATTTATAAAAATATGTTACTGTTGATTCTAAATATATTATTGGTCCATATATTAAATGTGCACCTTTTTACTATAATCACCAGAGTTTGTTTAATTATTTTTTATATATTATGTAACATTTTTTGTGTTTCAGACTTGAAGCACACTCATTGTTTTTTTTTATATTGAAAAGGTCTTTTTATGAGTTTCAGGTATAAAGGATGTCCTATACTTCAGCATTAAAAGGAAAGAGACCATTATCATCTTAATGTTATGGAGTTAAACAGCATTATATTTTTAATATTATTTTTTGTAACATAATTTTAAAACAAATTTGTACTGGGCTAACAGTCTAAGTATAATAATTATAGTTTTAAACAATGAATCTATCTACAGCATCAAGGTATATCCCGCATGTAGGGTAGCCAGCAGATCAGCCGCATGTAATAAACACGGAAATTGTCCTCTACGTGCCAACAAAAATGCCATACAATGAAATTAATAATAAACCAAAAACTTGGTATTAATGTCCTCCAAATTTATGTTCTGGATATGTTATGTTCATATAATCACGACATTTCGCATAACCGGCAGTGCTCGCACTTTTAAAATGTCAATTTTGCAGGTTATGTGTAGCGGTCCGTGACTTCGATTTTCTCTGCTTCTCTTGATTATCAGTGTTTTCCATCCCTTTTCATATTTTCTTGTTTCCCATGACACTCAATATTGTATTAATTATAGGTATGTTGTTCTTTATTTTGTAAAGGTAGGTAGATTTTACTTTGAAATTGCTCTTTCACTCTTTCATTCATGACTTTAAGGGATGTTTTGATTATTAATTTTGTGTTTTTTTTCTTAATTTCTTTTTTATTATTGTTTTTAATTATGTATGACAACCAATTGGGCTTTGATTTGATTTAACAGAATAATATATGAACACTTATAAACTGGACATTGTATTGTATACTTGTTGTTGATTATTGTATTATTGTACTAAACATATAGGTATTGTCTGTAGTGTTCCGTTGACCAAAATAAAAAAAAAAAAAAAAATAATATTGTCAGTGGACCAACTGTCATGTAAAATAAACAAGCAAGTTTAATAGATTTTTAGATTTTCCCAGTAATTCTGACATTTTTGATATGCACCCTACGTTTCGACTCGCTGGCTTGGGTCATCTTCAGGTACTTCAGGTATCTTACTTCTCTTGAAACTCAATCTGTGTTTATTGCCCATATCTATGTATATTATGTTTCGTTTGCACCCTACGTTTACACTCGCTGGCTTGGGCCATCTTCAGGTATATCTAACCTCTCTTGAAACTCAATCTGTGTTTAATGCCCATACATATGTTCATTGTTAAAGCTGTTGTATGTGTTAAAATAAAATAAAAAATATTAATCATGTAATATCGTTTTCGGAACCGAAATTTTGAAAACATTAATACTAAGTATCTGGTCTAGTATTGATGTAGTTGTACACAATGTATGAAAGAGCAACAGACTAGATAACAATATTGAATAATAACATTTTAAGAAAACAAAATGCGACAACGTAATAATAATAGGCATAAAACAAAAGAATATCAGGTAGAACAAATGACATATCTACAACGATTGTAATTATCGTCATAATTGATATTAATATACAGGATGATCATTAATATTTGTATCCAAAGACAAAGATCCTTATATCCGTGAATAAAGATCTTAATATTCATAAACGAAGATCCTAGTATCCATGGATATACATATATACATGATAATAATGTTAGTTTCCATTAATAAAATAATATTTTTATTTATTTTGTTTTATTTGTTTTACAAAAATTCACGGCGTAAGCCTATTACATGTCTAAATACATAATTATACATAAAATTTACAATATACTTGTATCCAAAGACAAAGATCTTTATGTCCATGAATAAAGATCTCCTGTGTCCTGTAAAGAGTGTCCTGTAAAAGGCAGGTGTTCGAAAAAATTAAGACATTTTACATCTTGGATTCAGCGTTGAGGTTTGCCACCCATCCTGAATGTCTTGATTGTATGTTGGCACGAGGAGGACAGCTTGCATGTTTATCATATGCGGCTGGTCTGCTGGCTGCCCCACTTGTGGGATGTGCCGTGATGGTATAGATAGATAGATAGATAGATAAAGATCTCAATATCCATAGATAAAGATTCTAGTATCCATGAATAAAGATCTCAATATCCATAGATAAAGATTCTAGCATCCATGAAAAAAGATCTCAATATCCATAGATAAAGATTCTAGTATCCATGGATAAGGATCTCAATATCCATAGATAAAGATTCTAGTATCCATGAATAAAGATCTCAATATCCATAGATAAAGAATCTAGTATCCATGAATAAAGATCTCAATATCCATAGATAAAGATTCTAGTATCCATGAATAAAGATCTCAATATCCATAGATAAAGATTCTAGTATCCATGGATAAGGATCCTAATATCCTTAGATAAAGATTCTAGTATCCAAAGACGAAATTCCAAATATCCACAGATACATTTCCTAGTATCCATGGATTATCTATCTAAGAATAGATCCTTATATTCTTAGATAAATTTCCTAATATCCATAGATAAAGATGCTAACAATAATAATATTTAAGTATGTAATTAAGTATATAATAAGTAAGTATTAATGTTTGTGGTTATGTATGCTTATTTTTTTTTATTTTGGAATTATTAATTTTTTGTTATTGAAGAGTGTATATTTTTTTGTACATATTAAATGATAAAAAGACGTAAACCGTATATTTCATGAATAAATAAATAAAGATCCAAGGATCCACAGATACAGACAATAGTTGGAACAAGTATAAATAATATAATATACAATTATTCCAACTAAGAAATCTTCATGGACTCCGAGGACCCAAAATGAGCATTTTAAATTATAATCACCCTCTAAATAGATACATAGAGATACATTAATTTATATATATTGTATAATATTTTACTTGTATTAAGTAGATAATTAGACTGACCTGATGAACTGTCAAAAATATTAGAAAAAGAAAAAAATATATATATAGAGGTAAAAACTACAACTTCTTCTATACCATCACGGCATATCCCATAAGTGGGGTAGCCAGCAGAGCTCATCGCTGCTAAATTTGAGGTGTAAAATGTATTTATATTTTCAAACAGTTTTTTTTTGTTTCAGTTCAGTTCGGTTCAGAGGCCTGAGTCAATAACACATTTTCACGTTACGTTTTCGTTCCGTTAACGTTCGAGTATAGACGAAGTTGCAAGCAAGTGTCAATTTCGTTGCTACATACACAATAGTTACGAAAATTAACACTTTGGCGCAACATCGTCTGCATTTGAACGCTTACGCAACGAAAACGTAACGTGAAAATGTGTTATTGACTCAGGCCTCAGTTCAGTTCAGAACAACAAAACAACGAACATTTTACAGTCGAAAACTTTCAGCTAGCTACAGTCGGACACTCGAAAACTTTCGGAAAAGAGTGGGGGACCAATTATTTGCTGAGTGCTCCACGGACATAGCTAAAAATAATATCATTAATTTTCAAATTTGCTTCGTCTTTAATTTTCAAATTTGCGAGTTGAATTATTCAGTTTTTAACAGTTTTTTGAATTTTCAGTTTATTAATTATAAAAATGAATTTTCCCCAAATTTAGATACCTATATATAGTGAGTTACAATCCATTGGATTGGTCTGCAACGAGTTTGGATTTTCTTCTCCATTCCTCCCTATTTTCAGCTAGGCTCTTTAGTTCTATGTTTGTGCCACAGTTCTTATCCTTCTTCAGTTGGTACATGTGTCTTTTGGTCGGCCAACAATCAATTTATAAAAAAAAAAATACTACAATGAGGTTTCCCTTCCGTTGCAATGTTTTGTGTTGAGTCATTCGTTGCTACGCATTCCTAATAATAATATAATATAATAGGTACCAACATTATAATGAACAAGACAGGTCACCGTACCAACCTCTGGAGTCAATATACTACGAAATGAACCGTACACCTCACATCACTAATCGATATTCGATAATAAACTACCCATAACCATAACTATATTCAAACCTGTCGATAATAATCATATTATGACGGAATTTTACGCAGAAATGTGATCTAATTTCTTTTCTACTTAGGTATATATAATAGTGAGTTACAATCCACTGGATTGGTCTGTAACGAGTTTGCATTATCTTCTCCATTCCTCCCTATTTTCAGCTAGTCTCTTAAATTCTTCGTATGTGCCACAGTTCATATCCTTCTTCAGTTAATCCATATAAGCGTCCTTTGGTCGGCCTCTACCATTTCTACCTTCGGTCCTACCCTCCGTGATGGTGATAAGCAGTCCTGGGTGGCTGATGTTGTGGCCAATCTAGTTAGCTCGTTGTTGGCTGATTTTTTTAAGGAGTTGCCTTTTGTCGCCTACCTTGGTTAACACCTCTTCGTTTTCGACATGTTCCGACCAATGGATCTTCAGTATGCATCTGTAGTACCACATCTCAAAGGCAGCCAACCGTCCGCTTTCACTATTTATTTCTTCAGCAATCTCCCCCGTAAAGTCTGGGTCCAACAGAACGAATTCGCAAAGATCAATGCTGCTGCAACTATACATAATGTGGAAATGGGTAGGATGGGACTTTGGGGCTCAGTCCCAAAATATCCAACATCTGATAGAGGAATGTCCAGGAAGAAAGTATTAGGGAGACTGGATGGACATCCACAGGTCGACCCCAGAGGCGGTGAAGTGGCTTTCTGGACGGGAACTTAGGATTTGATATGTTTTGGATTGACTATTGAATGCAGCAATTTGATATGAATACAAGCCGAAGCTACACATGAAGTAGAGTTAGTATTTATCCCTTCTGCACATCATCATTACAATATAAGAGACATGTCGTATAATCCTTACCACATATTTTTATAAGCCCTTAATCAATATTGAGATATACAGCTGATAGGTTAATTTGATAATAATAAAATATTACGTGATGTTTGTATGACAATGTGAATCCATTAGTTCAATGACACGAAACAGCTGATAATATGTATCTATACACATAATACAGTTATACTTTAGTACGTTATAGTTCCGTTGTGCACACGGCAAAGAATTGGTCTTCAACATTTTTCCGTAGGTTTTCGAGTATGCTGCAAAAGGCAGGTATTGTTGACACAGGCACTACAGAGCGAGTCCAATTTAAACCGTTCTGTGTTGCATTGTCTATGCTCAATTTTGATGAAAGCTATCCATGTTTCTGTTATCATTGTCTTCTACTGAAATGTCAGAATAAAGTGTTCGTGTTTTTTAATAGCTCCGAGTGTTTAATGCTTAGAATATTTACTATTTTTTTTACTGTTTAACCGGATTTGGGTGCAGATGACAAAACCAATCAGAAACCTCGATTGGAGAACCATGTCTACACAATGCAACATTGTGTAGAATCTAATCGGAAGAAGTGAGAAAGGTGTCCCAACGCTTACGAATTGGCTCAAGGCTGGCTTAAGTGATCACTTTCGGTGTCCATGCACAACGTTCACCAATTCCACCATTCTCACTGTCACGATGTAAGGTCGACCAATCGAGAGGAACTTTATGCAAACCGTAGAAGCAACTTTGTCATCTGCACCCAAATCCGGTTAAACGAATGTTGAACGAAAACGTAACGCTTAAATGTGTTTTGACTAGGCCCACAGGTATTCGAAATATTAAATACGTTTTACATCTTTAATATTTTTCAGCAATGATGAGATTTGCCATCCATCCTGAATGTCTTATTTGTTTTGTTGGCACGGAGAGGACAGCTTGCATGTTCGTTACATGCGACTGTTCAGCTGGTTACGTTACTTGTGGGATATTCCGTGCAAAGAAGACACTAGCTGGCTCACGTTCACGAGGAAGACCACCCAAAAGATGGAAGGGTAGCTGGTCCTCAGTGTCACAAGAGGGAAGAACTTCCGAAGCAACAGATCAATGATCTACTACTACTACAAGAGGAAGGCGAATAAATTCTTCATAGAAAGGGAAATGAATTTCATACGTGTATATCTGTCTTAATGACGTAATATGTACATACTGTATTATATATAACCGGCTTGTGTTTGGACAGGTCGGTGGCCCTACCAACTATATTATAATATATATATTATCTGTATATCGATGCGAAACTATATTATGTAGAATTATGACCAAAGTGACTTTTCAGATTTATTTATTTATACGTACATTCACTGCGAGAGCCTTTTACTTTTATATAATACATAAAAACAAATTAAAATTCTCATTCACAATACAGTTGGAGCAAGACGATAACAACAATATTGGCGAAGAACAAAATATAATTTTGAATCAAATTATAACAATTATAAAATTAGTCCAATCAAATCATTTAGAAAAAAAGTCATGAAAAATTAAAACATTGGAGGTAGAGTGCAGATATCTCGATTGGAGAACCATGTTTACACAACATTGTGCAAAATCTAATTGGAGGAAGCAATAATGGCGTCTCAACGCTTACGAATGGCTCTAGACTGGTTTAAATGATAACTTTCGGTGTCCATGGACAACTTTTACCAATTCCACCATTCTTTATATCAAGACATAAGAAAAAAACCACACAGTTCACAAAAAGCTCATCAATTGAGAAAAAACAATGTTACTCTTGAAACAATCTAAAAACAAGATTAATATTAAGACAAGATTAAGATCGTATTTTGTCAAGAGTAACCCTGCAGTTGATGCAAACCATAGAAGCAACCTATTTTTGGGATCTCACATTTCAGATCTCGTATGAATTAAGATCTCCCGTCTAAATGGCGCCGGACCAATCAAGTTCAATACTTTAGCGGATTGGTTTTGTCATCCGGTAAAACAATAAAAAAAAACAAATATTCTAAAAAAGCAAGGTACAAAACAGATGAAAGACATGTAAAATACAAATAATATACTACTACTGTACTACTATACCATCACGGCATATCCCACAAGTGGGGTAGCCAGCAGACCAGCTGCATGTTAGAAACATGCAAATAATATGTAAACAAAAATAATAACATTCCAACATTACAACATCCAAACAGTGCAAACTTCAGCAATAACATACAAAATAAACACACATAATCTGACTATCTTTTTAAACAGCTACACTGAAAAATGTCGTTTCGTGACATAGTATAGTTTTGCTCGGCATATAAGATGCGTTAATCTTTCTTCTTATTGTTTCTTATATTTTTATTATTATTATGTATATTTATTTATATACTCAACTTGTACAACAGAGCCGATCTATTATTGGGAGTGTATCAAACTACAGATGTTTCAGATTTGTAAAATAATTGGATTAAGTAATTCTTTATGGTGTTACATCCTCTCTACCTACCCCGTTATGAACTTATAATAACTTTGTTCCACTACCGCAAGGGCCCATTCAAGAATCATAATACTTCTTGAATAATGGGGTATTTAACCTCGCCTTGAACACCTCCACACTCCACAGAGTTCGCAAATCATAGGGAGTTTTGTTCCACAACAGCAACGGACCAGCCACACAGAAGGCACGGTCAACATAGTTAGCCAGATCCTCTCTACGCGGCATCACAAGCCTATTGACAGAGTCTGTGTTAGCAGACCTAAGCGTTATTTGCCTTTCCGTTGCCTCCTCAGAAATATAGAACTCCTCAGAGAAATCTTTAGAGATTTGTTCAAATTTCGATTTTAAAATTTCCCCTGTGAAATATATACATTTATATAGGTATGATAGAATAATGATTGAGTGTTTATAATAATGTGTAAGTATATATTTACATTTATTTAATTCTTAGCTAGTTAGTTAGCCAGATCCTGTTAGTTCTTATTGTTTGATTACTCAAAATTTATACAAAATAGGTATATTATTGACTTGTAGGGCTTTGTGATTATTGAGTCTGTTTGTGTTTTGTTGTCTACTGAACTGTTTTATTAACATATCAAGATATCGTATTGATAAAAATAAATAAATAAATTTGTATAAAATAATCAAAACCAATCATAAACCTCGATTGGGCAACCATGTCTACACAATGCAACATTGTGTAAAATCTAATCGGAAGAAGTGAGAAAGGTGTCCCAACGCTTACGAATTGGCTCTAGGCTGGCTTAAGTGATCACTTTCGGTGTCCATAGACAACGTTCCGGCGCCATTTAGACGGGAGATCGCGATCCATTTGAGATCTGAAAAATGAGATCCCAAAAAGATGGTTGCTTCTAAGGTTTGCATAAAGCGTTTCTCGATTGGTGGACCTTACATCGTGACAGTGAGAATGGTGGAATTGGTGAACGTTGTCCATGGACATTGAAAGTGATCACTTAAGTCAGCCTAGAGCCTTAAGCGTTGGGACACCTTTCTCACTTCTTCCGATTAGATTTTACACAATGTTGCATTGCGTAGACATGATTCTCCAATCGAGATTTCTGATTGTTTTTGTCATCTGCACCCAAATCCGGTTAAACAATAAAAAAATTAGTAAATATCCTAAATTTGCATAAAAGAATCACTCTGTACCTTAGTCGATCATTATTTGCGTTGGTACGAATGATCTATTACGATATACAGCGTCTTAAAAATATCCCTGATTTATATATGTAGGTACTGTATATATATTATGTGAACGAAATGGGCGCGTGCGCGCATGTGATGCGCAACAGCAGTCATATGTGTGCATCGCGCATTTTTGCGTGTGTGCGTCTCGTGTGACGTCATACAATCGCCGATGATTAAGGCCTTGAATTATTTTTTGTGTTTTATATTTGAAGTAATATCTCTTCATAGACAATGCTTACGAGAAAAAACATCTGTTCCACGATTCCCAACAGCCGAAAGATAATTTTTTTCCCAAAAAACTAGTTCTAACTCTTTAAGTCCTCTACAAAAATTGGTCCCCCACTCTTTTCCGTAAATTTAAGAGTGTCCTATTGAAAAAAAAGCAGGCATTTAAAGACAAAAATAAAGACATTTTACGTCTTAAATTCAGCAGCGATGAGGTTTGTCACCCATCCTGATTATTTTGATTTTTTGTTGGCATGGAGAGGACAGCTTGCATGTTTATTATATGCGATTTTTCAGAGGGAAAATAAATTGAGTCGTATAGTAACAAACACAACAATCTCCATTGTAGATATTTTTACAGGAACCAAAATAAACGTTTAATTTTAAAATGTTCGGTAGAATTGTTGAGATATTTTTTAATTTCAAACACATCTACACATATTTTTTTTGAAATTGGGTTAGTTGGAAGAAATCGCGCCTCTGCGATAAACTCGCCCTCTGTATATTGATTGTATGATTGTCTTTGTTTGAAATGTATTTTTGTGTGAATTTGCTTGTAATCAATGTACAGTAAAGAATAAATAAATAAAAATAAATAGAAATATTTTTTTAGTTTTTGGTACTGATTTAATATTTCAAACAACTCTAAAGTCTGAGTTCTATGTGACTCAACCAAAATATCAAAATTCGGTTTTGTATGGAGATTGTTGTGTCTGATACTATACAAATCATTAATATCGTGTTGGCATAGATGGGGTATTTTTTCACGCCCATTGGTCTATATTCAAATGTACCACACATCTTTATATCTACAAATTTTAACTAGTTGTCCGCATATCGACTCTACAGTTCCATAGCCCAACAACTTAAAATTCTAAAATTCCGAGATATGTCACGTTTAAAGTTTTGTATCGAAAACTCAAAACAAATTATATTTTCATTTGACTGTATTTTATTTTACATTTTTTTTATTTATTTATTTATCTTATTTTATTTAGCCAATAAAATAGCTTCAGATACTTACAGATTGTAAGTAGGAACAATACATAAGAGATAAAAGTATAAATAATCTCTCTCTCTCCCTGGGCAATTATTAATCCCACATGATGGTGGGGTCTGCCATTTTTGTCTTTCGCCGCCACTCGGCTCTATTCTGTGCGTCCTCCGGGGAAGCTCCGCAGTCTCTCATGTCTTGCTTCACAACCTCGCGCCACCTCCGCTTGGGTCTTCCTCGGGATCTACTACCAGGGGCAACCAATGACTGTGCCCTGTTACCTATGTATTCGGGAGGTCTTCTACTCACATGCCCGTACCACCGTAATCTGCTTTCCTGTATTTTGTCGGATACGTCACGTACACCTAGACTTCCACGTAATGGAATGTATTATTAATGAATGTAATATAATGTATTATTCTATTGAAAAGTGCACACAAATTTCACAATAATTTATAATATTTAAGCCTAATTATTATAAACTAGCTGACCCAGCGAACTTCGTATCGCCTAACAATCAATGAATAAAATTATTTTTAATCTCTCTGCAAACTCCTGTAACTGTCCAAGTGTGTCTTCGTATATTGCAAAAAAATATAATTTAATTATGTTGAACAATTATATTTAACTCAGATTTGTTTATAAATTATCTGCTGTACGTAATATAATTATGTAGGTACATTTTTTTTAAGTAGATACCTATTCATTTTAAATTTATAAAAATTCTTTCCATGATTTTTTTCAAAATTGAAATTTCAGAACCACATAATGTTAAATTGTATGGATAACGATTCTAATTTGAAAAAGCCACCAGCATTACTCGCGAACATGTCGACGTCACAAGTTAGTTGTTGGCCTATAGAATTGTATCGTCGATATTATAATTTAAAAGCGGTGCGAATGACCTGTATTTTTTTTCGTGCTATTTATGTATTACAACTACTATTACAATCTACATCTGCATGTCGGAGCGAAACTAAACTATGTCGAACTTTGTCCAAAGTGACTCACGAAAAAAGACAAAGGATTATCAAGATAGGAAAATTTATTGTATCGTGGAGTCCAAGGCTGCATAGAAAAGGTCACTCATTTTTTATTACTCATTATAGGTATTGAGACCACAAGTCTAAAATTTAAAATGATGATTGGGAGTCTTATTTTCCTAATGCCTGCGTTTATGAATGTGAAAAAAGCGAAAGAATGATGTATAGATAGGCTAATCTGGTGTTCAGTTCTCTCTGCCTACCCCTACGTGATTGTTTAGTGTAGTAAATGTTATTATGCTCAAAAAACTTTGAACGGTCATATTGAAAAATGACGTATTGCGACTTAATGTAGTTTTGCTCCAGCATATAGATACATACCTGTATAGTAAGAATATTATATTGTAATATATCGCTCGCTTGTAAGAACAATGTCATAAAACTAAAAATGCGAATTCTGAATTAAAAATGCAGGAATATTCTATTTTTCAATAACTATGTTGTCTCCAATCCTCTTTATCGTATCTCTGTATGTGCGACAGAGATAGCACGTATGCCGTTATTACGTCTTCATTATGCAAGTCTATCACTTGCGACTTAGCGGTGCATCATGTTGAGTTGGGTTTCTGTGTTAACGAAGAGAAAAGTTCTATCTTCGCATGGATATTGTATTATTTATGTTTTACACATTATTGTACAAAATGTAAGATACTCAATTAATTTACGTTTTACATTAAAATTGTATTACTTTGGGAAATATCAGTATTTAAAACAAATAATTTTTAACTATAACCAAAATTTGTGAACAATGACATAATATTTAAAAACGACACTGAATTTTTTTCAATTTTATTTTTGACAAAAACGTCACCTTTGATATCTAGATTGTTGATGACATTTTCTTAATAGGAAACATTTTTAAATATCAATATTTATTTTGTAAAAGTTATAGACCGATATATTATTAGTCAGCATCAGGACAAAATGTCGGCTGTTCAATGCGTGTATCATCTCAATCCTTCTATTTTTATATCCATTGTTATGTCATTGTTGTCTTTGTATTTTTTAAAATTTGTGTAAACATGTAAAAGGCTTCTTGCCGTATATATTTCTATAAATAAAAAGGTTGTGAGACATGGACCATCAGCAAGAGTGAAAGCGGACGGTTGGCGGCCTTTGAGATGTGGTGCTACAGACGCATGCTCAAGATCCATTGGTCGGAGCACGTCGAAAATGAAGAAGTATTAAACAGGGTAGGCGAAAAAAGGCAACTCCTTAAGAGAATCAGCCAACAACGAGCTAACTGGATTGGCCACAACATCAGGCATCCAGGACTACTCATCGCCATCGCAGAGGGTAAGACCGAGGGGACAAATGGCAGAGGCCGTCCAAGAGACGCATACATGGACCAACTGAAGAGAGACATGAACTGTGGCTCATACGTAGGGCTAAAAAGACTGGCTGAGAATAGAGACGAATGGAGAAGAAAAACCAAACTCGTTGCAGACCAATCCAGTGGATTGTAACTCATTATATATATATAAATAAATAAATGTCTGTGAGTCTTGGCACTTAACCAAGAGCGAAAGATACTAAGCTTTGAAAACAAGTGTCTAAGGAGGATTTTGGATGTAAAATGGTATTTATTTTTATTTATTTATTTATTTCAATTTTACAGGATACATACAGTTGATACAAAAAATACAATGGTCTATTACAGGGGTCTCCAAACTACGGCCCGTGGGCCACATCCGGCCCGCGGACAGATTTTGTCCGGCCCGTGGAGAGCTAGCATACTTGAAAACTCCTTTTAGAGAACATATTTTTTAGAGCAAATTAAATTTAGTTTACTGAATAATTCCAATTTTATGTTGAATAATATTATTGATATGACATCTACATTGATATGGTCATGGACTAACTACTCATAACATTGTTGTAGGCTTATTGTCATTGTTTTTGTGATAAGTTGGATAAAGAAACACAGAATTGTAATGAGTAAAGACATGTACAATATGCAGAAAATTTAACTTCAATATAACTATAATATCTAACAAATTATTGAAATGAATTCAACTAACGTTTTTTACATTTTAAATAAAAACATAACTTATAACAAGCATAATGACATATGAAATACCAATGAGATTTATGTAATTGAGATTTATGGTTTTGGCCCTCCGTCGCCCCCCCGGCAACAATGATAATATGGTTTTGGCCCTCGGAACTTACTGGAGTAATCAGTATGGCCCTAAGGCTGAAAAGTTTGGAGACCCCTGGTCTATTACATATTTAGCAATAAGCAAACCAGTGAAGATCCCTATATTACCCTCATGTGCTCTACAAAACATACATAACTAAACATAACAGATAAAATCAACAAACAACAAATACAATAGAATAGAGTAAATTATGTTAAGAAAATTAACAGAATAATAATGGTATAAACATGTCACAAACTCACAAATGATGCTGTGCGCCAACGCACCCGGTAAAGATCTGTAATCTCCGTGATACAGGAGAGACGATGGTCCTGGCTGTTGGATCATGTTCTGAGAACGCCCAATGATAGTTGGCCAAAACGAGCAATACTTTTTTTCCATCCGCGAGGGAAACGTCGGCCCGGGCGTCCCTCTTTCACAATACACCGTTCCCGTGACAACGACATCAGAGCGCAGGGAATGTCGTGGGAAGAGGTGACGCGATTGGCATAGAGACGCTTTAAATGGAGGAAGCTGATTTCTCCACTGTGATCCCGAGAGGAGCGTTGAGGGCGATGATGAAGATGAAATTATTATTGCAAAATATACTTAAAGTTTTTTCTCAAAACTGTATTTTTGAGATATGTCACTGTTATTGGCGGCGAGCGATAATACTATGACGTTACGTTGATGTTTTGATTGATGTGTCATTTAGTAGGGCAGTCACCCCCTGACGAAAAATACACAATACCACGCGCTACGTCACGAACGACACAGGGCTGTCACATCTCAGGGTTGGACTCGTAGTCTAAGGGTTCGAATAGTGCGTATCCGGACTAAGGGTAAACGTATGTCTATGGGAAAAACATCGTATATCTCAGATTCAGTCGACATTATATACTAGATCGGTAATTTAAAGAAAAAATCGGTGATGCAGCCGATCAAATTTTGCATCCAGTTTTAAACTGACGTTGGTTGTAAGACAATAAATTGCTAATGCTTGAAGGACATCGATGTTGGAACACAAAAATTCCGAAATAATGTACCGCACTGCAAGTCTAGTACGTCTATGAGTCGTAGATTATTTTAATCAATGTAATCAAACTAATTAACATTGTCAACCGACGGTACTTGGTGGAAGCTCAAGTTAAATTATTAAAATTAAACACTGATATTCATAATTCGTGGAGCGACCGGCAAAAAATATTGGTCTCTCACTCTTGTCAGTAAGTTTTTGAGTGTCCTGTATAAGGCAGTACCTAAGTGTTTGAAAATAAATACATTTTACATCTTAAATTCAGCAATGATGAGGTTCGTTGCCACCCATCTTGAATGTCATATTGGCACAGAGAGAACAGCTTGCATGTTTATTATATGCAGTTGGTCTGCTGGCTACCCCTCTTGTGGGATATACCGTGATGGTATAGTAGTAGTTCATAATATGTTATGCATTTTGTTGTAGTAACTAAATATTTATTAATATATAACATAACATAACACGTATGGACAATTCACACAGATCGAGCTAGTCCCAAACTAGGATATGAATCTTGTATTATTGGTACTTACACATAGATACAATGCACTATACACATATTATTATTATTATTACTGACAATAAGACGATTCTTACAAGGATCATTACGGCTGAAGGCCAATGCGATCCCAGAAGAAAACATTAAACAATATCCGAACGATAACACAACTACAATATATCCTCGATTTTCCTTATAAATTCTGCATACGTCACGTTGAAGATATCAACTTCTCCAGCCAGACCATTAAACATTTGAATAGCCCTTCCCACTGGGGACTATCCCAATATGTTTGTTCTGCTTTGAGGCTGGTAAAAAAAATCGTGATGCCGAGAACGTCCATATGCATCGGGAACATAATTATATATTGAATTTTTCTAGTATTATTGGATTAAATATGATACCGTTGAGCAATTTGAAAAAGTGACGAGCACAGAATATATCTCGGCGATGTTCTAAAGTATTATAGCCAAGGTAACCCATTACGAATGAAGATGGAAACAGGTAGGGATAATATCCACATATTTTCCAATAGAGCGACCTTAAAAATCTTCTTTGTACTTTTTCTACCATTTAAAACATACGTGTCTTCCGATGGACACCAAATAATCGAACCTGACTCCAGAACACTCCGAACTAATGACTCATACAAAACCTTTAACGTGTTTGGATTTTGAAAGTGGTTGGAGTGTCTCAGCAAAAAACCCAGCGATTTGTAAGCCTTTGTAACACCCAATGTAACACCCAGACCCAGGACAATTTGAAAAAGGTCATTCTTCATTTTGCCCTGGCCGGGAATCGAACCCGGGACCTCGTGACTCAAAGGCAAGAGCGTTAGCCACCGCGCCACACCGGACGTCGTCGATATAAAGGGAACTATGTATTTTTTATAGTTATTTGTTTGTGGAATTGAAAAGTGGCGTTCATATTTTGTGGCATTTGTTCACGAGATGTCGCGATATGGTATCGACGGATAAAAATATATTTCAAAATGGTGATGTTATTTGAATATAGGTCGTATAAGATATTATTGTGAGATGTATTTTTGGAATGGACGTCTTCGTAGCTTTATCTATCTACTCTCCTAGGCATGTTTAGAGGCTATTTTAAGAATGCCGCGTGTGTTTTAGAGAGACGGCTGGTCGCCTACCCAAAGACAAAATGACAAAGAATGTTTTATGAGAAAACACTGTAATTGGCCTTATTGTTTGTTACTATGATTTAAGTTGCTTATGTATTATATTGTGCTTTTGTGTTCTATCTATCTATCTATTCCCTCACGCCGTATCCCAAGTGGGGTAGGCAGAGAGAACGGAACGCCAATTAGATATGTCCTTATATACTTCTTTCGCTACTTCTACAGTCATACAATTTCTCATGCACGCACGTCGGTTTCTCTTACTCAAAACACGGCCGTCCTTGAGAATTTGATTACCTACATCAAGGGTGGCCAACCCGCGGCCAGTTGGGTGTCTACGTGCGGCCCGCGAAGCAATGTACACTTTTTTAATAATAGTCGGTACAAGTACCCGTTACTTTTTTAGAAGAGGTATTTTGAGAAAATATGCTCCAAGAAAACCGAGGAGTTTTGAAACATTTCAAATTCCTACACCATTTTGAAAATTTGGCGACGGGGGGGGGGGGGGTAGAAATTATAAGGTGAAGTAAAATGATCAAATGTTCCATATATGGAGTATATTGTTGTGCGACCCGATAGGAAATCTCATTCTGAAATTTGGCCCGGCTGCTGAAAAGGTTGGCACCCATGATCACACCCTTCCTTTCAGACAAGTATATCCTCATTGTAATTCTTTCCTCACCCATTCGTTCTACATGTCCAAACATATAAAAATATCCACAATACAAACTAAATATTGTGGATAGTATGCGTGTTAACAAGTTGCGATGGTTTGGACATGTGGAGAGAATGGACGACAAAGAGAGTGTAAATATTTATTTAATTATTTTATTCTCTACTGTATATTGGATACAATATTATAAATCAAAACAATGTATCATTAAAATATCAGTTATACAATATTATAATGTACAGAGGGAGAGTTTATCACTAAAATGCGATGTCTTCCAACTAATCCGGTTGATAAAATTGATATAAATAAACATATTCATACATATATACACCTAAGCATGTGGATCAAATTCTCAAAAGGCCGAGTGATGAGTAAGAGAAATCGACGTGCATGAATGAGAAATTGCTTGAATGTGGAAGAAGCAAAAGAAGTATGTAAGTACATACTATATACTAAACCCTCACGCCGTGTTCCAAGTGGGGTAGGCAGAGAGAACGGAACGCCAAACAGATCTATCTTTACACACTTCCTTCGCTTCCTCCACATTCATACAATTTCTCATACACGCACGTCGGTTCCTCTTACTCAACACGCGGCCGTCCTTAAGAATTTGATCCACGTGATCAAGCCACGTGGTTCTCGGACGCCTGCGTTTCCTCACACCCTTTCTTTCAGACAAGTATATCCTCTTTGTCATTCTTACCTCGTTCATTCGTTCAACGTGTCCAAACCACTGTAGTTTACTCACGCGCATTCTGACCACAACACTCTTCTTGCATCCACTCATTCTTCTAAATATGTTAGGATAGATCTATATATCGTTGCCGTGGATGTGAAGTTATGTAACCCACAAGACAGACATTTCGAGAAAAAGGGTGATGAAGTTATGCTGTTGCATCCGCCAATACTAATCTGACTATAACTAAGTTATTTTTGCATAATTTTTACACAATATTCCTGATCACATATTCCACTAATATAAATAACAAAATATTAAAGAATTTTTATATTTTAGAAGTAAACACGAATTTATCACTTGGGTTATTTCACCACTGTAGCTGAGAAAGATCCTCCTGTAAAAAAGTTGTATGGAAAGTTATGCGCTATGCGGCTTGGATCTTTTCACTTCTATAATTTAATTGAACTATTTATTCCTATATGCGTTAGTGAAATGCTCTAACACACACTTGAAATGATGTAAAAACACTTAACATCTCTTCACAATTTTCCAAAAATGCCCTTTAGGAATATCAAATCACTTATTTCTCTTCAGTGCTATGTTCTCCGTGGTTTTCTGAACAAAACTGCATACTTAACTCATTTTTCAAAATAGTGTGGCTTGATCACTTCACCTCCACGGCAACGATATGTCGTTCTGTTCTCTCTGCCTACCCCACTTGAGATACGGCGTTAAGGTATAGTGTAATATGTTATATTTCAATACTAGTGTTGTAAAAGAAAATAAAAGTTTCTTTGGTAAGTAAGTAGGTGTATTGACTTGCGGAAGAATAAAGAACAAATAAATGCATGCACTTGCTTCTTGTTAAGCTTTGTACATAATTACTGTCTTCGTGTTATTGACAGTAACCATGACTTTTCTTCCAACAAACAATAAATTAATACTTTGGAAATTAGAATGAATGGTTTTTCTTCTGTTATTGTAACAATCCACGTTTATTAAAATATTATTAATTAATATCGTTCGTATGTATGTTTATATAATTGTGTACGGTAGACAAAACAACACAAAATTCAGTACTGAATTACTCATATCTAGAGACCTAAATTTTTCGCGTTTGCGATAAACCCGATTTTATTCGCGAATTTCGCACTTTTTTCATGACAAACCACTGATTTTCACACTTTAGAAAAATAAATTCGAAATTTGACTCTTTACGCCATTTTCACAAAAAAACAAGATATTTTGTTATCAACAAAATCTGTTGTATTATTCTTTAAAATATTAGGATGACATCGTTCCAATTGCTTGTAATTTTTCAAACAATTTTGAACGTTCGTAATATAAATTATTTAAGCATAATATAATATACAGTGCAAATAGAACTTGTCATTTAAATCTTGCGTTGATTTCTTTTAATTTATATTTCTTTGTAACAAAAATATACATTTCATAGAAATAACACTATTTTACTTGAAAAATAGCACCGCTTTTCCAAAAAAATAATACCATAAAATTCTGGACACGGTGTCAAAACACATTTTAGCGTTACGTTTTCGTTCGAATATAGACGACGTTGCGAGAAAGTGTCAATTTTCTTAGCATAAATGCACAAAAGCTACAGGAATAGGAGACTGTGTTTATGTGGGCATGTTAAGATGACCGCAATCTTACATATGTTTTTTTTTAAATTAGTTGTGGCGCATGGTGTTGGATGATAGCTGATCTCTGAAAGATTTACCTTTTTTCTGTACTTTATATATGTAGTTATTGTCTGTTTTGTGCTCAAAATAAAAAAAAATTAACAACAATTATAAATATAAAATAAAAAAATAACTCGATGTTTCTTCCCTGTATGAAGCAGGGTTTTATGTTGCTAGTACGTAATGTAATAACAATTCGTATGTAATGATAGTTTTACATGTTACTTTAACTAACCGACAGAGCGTAGCTCTATTTACTAATCAGGGACAGGTTAAGGCTTAACGCACTTTATTTTTTCATTCAATATTTTTTTTTCTCCAATCGATATAGGTAGGTTTCCTTCCCCTTCCCTTTCCCCTCTCCTTTGCACAGAAATTATTCCTTAAATATTTTGATAAAATCCTTTTTTTAAAGCATTTAATTAACTTTTTTATTATCCTACTATGTTAATTCCTTTCTTATTATATTTCATGTATGTATTTTTATTTTTAATCCAAGTATTTATTCTTATTTGTATGTTTTTTTCCTCTTTCAAATGGTTGGCTGGAAGATGCTGCTCTGCAACAAGTTAGCCATTTGACAGAACATTTTTTATTTTTATTTTATTTTATTTCATAGAGACACTCACAGAAAACTGACAACACAATACATAAATTACAAACATACAATAAGATCTGGCCAGTTCCCCAATTAAGAGCGTCTACAGCATGCACAATCAGAGGATTCAATTAAATCAAATCAAAGCGTAACTCAATATCTGCGGTGACAAGGCAAAGGGGCACAAGCCAGCCCCGCAGCACCGAGCCACCCCCCCCCCCCACAGAAATGCAGGCATACATCACACCCCACAAAGTAATGGGATCAAGGGTAGCCCATGGTACTAGGCAACCCCGGATGCCAACACCTGCGAAGCACGACACACACCCACACCTCCGCGGAGGGAACAACTCAACACCGCAAAACCGACCCACGCCCCTTCACCCCGCCACCACAGACACAATGCCACGATAATGATAATCTCTATGTAGAGATAATCCTGCTAATGCACATCATCGCATTTTTCATTGTTTTTTATTTCGTGTAGTTTGTGTAAATATTGATCTGTCAATATAATTTTATCATTATAATTATTATTATTTAGGAAATAATAATGAAGAAATTAAAAAACAAATGCTTTTTCTACTATTTTTTATTTTATTGAGAAAGGCGTTATTCGTCTTACAAGGACATTGTCAATTTTATTTTTACTATAGAATTTTACTACCTAAACACCGACCTAACCTCTCAAGGCTCTTTCTGAGATACAAAGACGTAAAAAAATTATCCAATTTTTGTCGTTTTTCATTAGTTTCGGATTAGTTGAAAGAGATCGCGCCTTTGCGGTAAGCTCGCCCTCTGTATATTGATTGTATCTAACTTGAATGTTAACCTTTAATGTAATTGTTTGTAGTCAATGGACAGTAAAGAATGTATAAATAAATTAATAAACAATAATTTTTAATTGATAAAAAAAAGGAATTTTAAATAATCATTCAATTCCATATTTTTTTCTAAAATTGGCAAAATAATTTTTAATACAAAAAAAATATATTACCGAACTTGGTTTAGGTTTATGTTGCACTATGGACACTATAGATAAAATATAAGTTATAACATATTATTCAAAAGACGATAAAACTTAAACTTTTTGAGACTGTAGGCTTTTGTCGTTGTCGTTCTAAACAAGTCGTATAATCAAAATTTACAAATTTTCTTAAAATAAAAAATATAAATTAAACCTGGCACCAGCCCTGCATTGTAAATAATAATAATAAGTAATAGGATGAACAAGACTGTGATTTGTAAAATAACAATAACATATTATTTGTTGTAATAAAAGTAGCAGAGTAGCAGATTTAGTTTAAACAATACAACGATTATTATTATTATATTAAAAATATAAGTAGCAGCAAAAGTAATAGTGAAATTTCTATTATGCACCGTGATAAACTATTCTATTATTAATTAATAAATTCATATTTCTAATGTAATGTTTATCCAATGAAATTTCATCATTATTTAATCTTGAAAAATTTCATAATATATATTTATATGTTTCATAGAGGCACATTTTGGTCCCAAATGTTGGAACAAGCTGCCTCTGTGTCCTGTGTCTGCGAGAGGAGGTGAATGGAGAGAGTTTAAAAAGAAGACTGAAGATACACCTTTTTGCTGGGAGTTTCGGGTGATGGATACGATATACGGCGCCCTTGAGGTCATGTTATGAGTAAACGGCGCTTTAAAAATTGTCCATATATATATCAACAATGGACGTAGAAATAGGACCCAATTTTTATTAAATTTATTTTTTTATGGTGAGGCATTAAAAATACATGCAGCCCTAAATTTTGACACTTCTACCAACATTCCTATTTTTTAATAGCGATATTAGTATAATTGGCAAATATATATGTCAAAACAACGTTTGCCAGGTCCGCTATTATCTATATAATAATAATTACACTGTTATTAAAGACATACATTATCTTTATTCCGTTCAATAGTTAAAAAACAATTCCAAATATTTATTTATGGAATTAAAAAGAGTCCAATATTCCTTAACTAAATATGTAATATATAAAGGGAACCGTGCATTTTTATAGTAGGTAATTTGTTTGTGGAATTGAAATAGTGGCTTTGATTGTATATACATATATAAAAGAAAGTGGTGTTAGTTACACCACCATAACCCAAGAATGGCTGTACCGATTTGAATGATCTCTGATTTGTTAGATTCTTCTCCGCCCCGAATAGCCGATTGGCTTTTAAAATATCTTACAAATTCACGATAAGAAAAATTACGAAGAAAATTATTTACGCCATATATTTTTAATTTCAATAACAAATGCAATATGGAGAATTATACAAAATCAACGATGATGTTTTTTTTATAGATTGCCCTAGAATAGTTAGAATAATTTTTGTATACATTTTCAAATAAGAATCGTTATCCATACAATTTAACATCTGTGGTTTTGAAATTTCAATTATGAAAAAAATCACGGATAAGAATGATTACAAATTTAAAATGAATAGGTATCTACCTAAAAAATAAATGAGTAGGTACTTACATATAGTACGTACAGCAGATAATAAACAAATCTGAGTTGTTTGTTCAACAATTATTTGTTCAACATAAATTAATTTTGTTACAATGGGCCACTTGCAGTCGTGAGGGATGTTAATAAAAATGATCGAATTAAGTAAATTTGAGGTCGGAAAACACAAATATGTCAGTTAAAAATTGATCAATATCTAAATTCTGGAGAAATTCCAAAAATAAAACCCAAAATTTTTGACGTTCGGCAAAACACTCTAAATGGTTTTTGACAGCTGATGACGTCACGGAGTCCTGCGAATCATAGTAACTTTCGCACCACAGATTATAATCTCATGAACACACGAGACTCCGTGACGTCACAGCGCCGCCATATCGTTTTTGATCATTCCGAGAAAATCCAATTTTTAAAAGCTAATATCTTAGAAAATAGTGCAAGAAAAATTAAAATAATTGTGGTTGTGTTTCTTCCATACTAATTTACAATTTTATGTCATAAAAAAAATCTGGAAGTAGCCCTTTACGGGAGTTTGTAAAGAGATTAAAAATATTGATCATTCATTGATTCTTAGGCGGTACGAAGTTCGCTGGGTCAGCTAGTTACCAATAAAATCAAAAATTTCGATTTGTCTAGTTATGAAAATGGACAGTGGCCATAATATCGTCCCTCTTCTGACTAACTGTCGTATCTGACATTTTTGGCGAAATCGAGTTATGATCACCAATGTGTATTTATTTGTGCCCTGCATGTTCTCATTGAAGAACACGCCTGTAACTGTTATCCTGGAATAGCCTTCTGATTTGTTGTCGTATTTACGAATTATTCTGAATAAAATGTGTTGTTTCTACTAATTCCTAAAAATTTCATCACAAAAATTATTCTGAGATATATAAGAATAGGTGCAAATAAAATAATGTAATATATTTACACTGTATCATACTATAACTAGGAGAGACGAAAATATGCGCGGCTAAACACAAAAAGCGCCCTCCTGAACAATTTACATTTAGGCAGATACAACTGTTAGTCAGAAGAGGTATGATTTAAGTGCCAAGCACCGTACCTATCTCCGTCTATTAATATTATATTATTGTTTAGTATAAATGTAGAGGTATATATGTATTTACTTTCATTTTCATTAAATACTTAGTAATTTCACTTTTTATTGGAGTAAACTTTCTTACACGACACTGGCATTATATAGAGTCGTTAATATAAAATTGTAATAATTCTCTACGTAACGGTACTAATATTTGTTTATTATTTATTTATTAACAATACAAACGGCTTTCGCCTTTACAAATTAAAAGAAAACACAATAAAAGTATATAAATGTAAAAAAATGTAACATTATGACATATTCTAGATCTAGGCAACCGATGATTTATGACTACACCATGGATAATACATTGCTCATCAGAGTTGAGAAGTCTAAGGACCTTGGTGTTCTTTTCACTCAGAATTTTCATTTCAGGGAGCATATTACGGATATAACTCAAAAGGCTTACAAATCGCTGGGTTTTTTGTTGAGACACTCCAACAACTTTCAAAATCCAAACACGTTAAAGCTTTTATATGAGTCATTAGTTCGGAGTGTTCTGGAGTCAGGTTCGATTATTTGGTGTCCATCGGAAGACACGTATGTTTTAATGGTAGAAAAGGTACAAAGAATATTTTTAAGGTCGCTATATTGGAAAATATATGGATATTATCCCTACCTGTTTCCATCTTCATTCGTAATGGGTTGCCTTGGCTATAATACTTTAGAACATCGCCGATATGTATTCTGTGCTCGTCACTTTTTTAAGCTACTCAACGGTATCATATTTAATCCAATAATACTAGAAAAATTCAATATATATGTTCCCGATGCATATGGACGTTCTCGGCATCACGATTTTTTTTATCAGCCTCAAAGCCGAACAAACATATTGGCAAACTCCCCAGTGGGAAAAGCTATTCAAATGTTTAATGGTCTGGCTGGAGAGGTTGATATCTTCAACGTGACGTATGCAGAATTTATAAGGAAAATCGAGGATATATTGTAGTTGTGTTGTCGTTTGGATATTGTTTAATGTTTTCTTCTGGGATCGCATTGGCCTTCAGCTGTAATGATCCTTGTAAGAATCGTCTTATTGTCAGTAATAATAATAATAATAAAACATATGCTAAGGTATATAGAATGATGTCTAAGAAAAATATTTAAAAATCACAATATATGAATCAAATAATATTATAAAAAACTATAAAATCAAAATAATAACCAACAAACAAGACTTTAGAAGCATGCAAATTTAATAGATCAAGTGAGTAATAAAATAATAATCAAAAATATATATTATATGGATGACCCTGCACAAATTAAATTACAAAATTAAATTAACAACCAACACAGATTAATGGAGTCATGTTAATCAAATATATCGAATGAGTAATTAAATAACAATGGATGATGTTGCAATGAAAATGATTAAAAATTATTCACTATGTGGATGAACCTGTAATAAATAATTTTTAAAAAATCAACAGGGAAGCACAAAAAATCACACTACGAATAAAATATCACAAATAAAATTACAGAATTAAATCGAATAAATCATAAAATAAAAACAAATATTGGTTTGTGTCACAAACTTATTTCAATCTCTCTTCATGTTCAAACCATCTCATTTTGAATAAACAAGGTTGTGCTCTATGACGGGTTTTAATGAATAATACAATAATGTTATTATTATAAGCGCAAGACGCGAGAGGTAATCAGTGGCGTGCTATCCATACTTGCAAAATAACAAAGCATGTCTTAACAACTGCATGGAACACTGTAAAATGCGCTATGAATCGGATCACCATTATATTGTATTAAACGACGTTTCAAATTTATTATTTTTTACTGCAGGTAGACAAACGATGTTACTTAAATAATGTATTTAAAAAAAATACAATCAATATACCTGCAGATGGTGAGTTTATCGCAATGACGCATTTTTTATTTAATTTATTCTGTAAGGATCAGACAGTTGAAACAATTGGTACAAACATTAAAAAACAACTATGAGCAAACCAATTAAGATCCCCTTCTTACCAATCTAATAAACATAAATTTGAGACTTAAAAATGTAAACACATTAAAATGTAAAAGTGTAAAAAAATCAAGTATCTATCCAATTCTAAGATCTATATCAAATTATTGCCGCTTTCTCACAAAAGTACTTGTATTCATCTTAAACTACGTATATAAAATGGCATCTTAATGTGCTGTTTTCTCAAGTTCTTGGATCGATGAGAATTTGCAGGCGAACCCATCATTTTGTCCACTGTCCAATAATTTGGATAAACAGCTCTTAAGTTAAGCAGAAAGCTTTTGAGATGGATGTTCCATTAAACGGCGACGAATAAATCATCCAATATACCTACATTAAGTTGGCAGTGGTACATTAAAAAAATAGGTGACCACGTCTTCGAACACTCTTTTACTCTCAGCCATTCACATATACCTTCTTAGCAGAGATGCAAAGAATAGTATATTTGACCAAATATCGAATATTATGCACGATCATGTGCCGAATAACCGAATATTCGGCAAAAAATGTTGCCGAATAGACAAAATACCGAATGGATGTCTAAAATTCGTTGTATCTCTACTATTTAGTAATTCTTTTTTCTTTCTTTCCATGACTAAAGCACAACGAATGTAAAAAGTGTAGTGCCGCCACTGAAACATTTGTACCAATATAATCTATACTTTAATACATAGGCAGGTACGTTTATATACAGAACTGCATTTGCCCAACCGTGAAAATACATAGTATTGTAAAACATAATAATGTACAACAATACCTAAACTAATAATAATACTGCACTGCTGCTGAGGGTAGTGAACAATCATTATAACTACATTAATTATTTTTACAAGTACATATCTAATGTCAATAACATTGCAGCTATATGAGTTAATTAATAATCTAAGTAAGAATATGTGAAAGAACACGGAGAATACGGAGTTTTTATTTATTTATTTACTAGCTGACCCAGCGAACTTCGTACCGCCTAACAATCAATGAATGATAAATATTTGTAATCTCTTTACAAACTCCCGTAATTGTCCAAGTGTGTCATCATCACCAAAAAATAAAATTCATTTATGTTGTACAATAGACCATTAAAGGATGACGTCACAGAAAAATCATTGAGGGGCATCAGGCATCCCAACACAACAGACGATTACGGTGTAACATTAGGTGGAACGCCTAAAGAATACCTAATAATAAAAAAAACTGTCAGTGTCGATTTTGTTATTATTTTGTCGTCTGACTTTCTTTTTTTTCTCTTATGGCATAACATCTTACAAGGATGATTTGCGCAATCTGATTGTTTGCCCCCCAAGCAAAAGCAAATCCATAGACAAAACCACGTGACCTTTAATGGTCTATTATACTTAACTCAGATTTGTTTATAAATTATCTACTGTACGTAATAGGTATATGTAGGTACTATTTTTTTTTTTTAGGTAGATACCTATTCATTCATAATTCACTCGATTGCGGGTGCATTGCCGTAAAATGAAATAAGAAGAATAAATACCTATTCATTTTAAATTCATAAAAAAAAAAATTTCTTCTCTCACACTTTGAAAAAAGATTCTTTTTTTCAAAGAAGTGTGAGATATGATTAATAACAATCATTTACAATAATTATTAAGAATAATATCTTGATAACTAACATGTGAGAAGAAAATATAATTTTGTTGAAAAAACTTTGCACGGTCATACTGAAAAATGGCGTCCATTGAGATAGTGTTGATTTGCTCTGGCGTCCATTGAGATAGTATAGTTTCCCTCTGGCGTCCATTGAGATACATAGTGTACTTTCGCTCTGGCATCCATTGTGATAGTGTAGATTTGCCCTGGCGTCCATTGAGATAGTGTTGATTTGCTCTGGCGTCCATTGAGATAGTGTAGTTTCCCTCTGGCGTCCATTGAGATACATAGTGTAGTTTCGCTCTGGCATCCATTGTGATAGTGTAGTTTTGCCCTGGCGTCCATCAAGATAGTGTAGTTTCGCTCCAGCATCCATTGAGATAGTTCAGTTTCGCTCTGACGTCCATTGAGATAGTGTAATTTCGCTCCGGCGCGGCGTACAGTTATATATTTTTACATTTAAGCAATAATACTAAACGTACAAAAATGAAAATATGTCAACGCACTTTTATACCACCAAGGAAGCGAACAGAAGGGGTTGTGGGAGATAGAGAGGTCTCTGGCCTATCAGACCCCCAACACACAACCCGAAACATCCACCCCCACCCCCACCTCTAAACACAACACTCTCACACCACAGTGCGTTACTATCTATTGCTGTTATTGCACCCGCGCAGTGGTGTGACATACATACATGCTAAAATGTATCAAATACTATTTGAATTGTTCATTTACGAGTAGAAGCAACATTTTTGAAGAATCGCAAGTGGTGACAAAGCAAAAAAAAAACAATGCATAACAAAGGCATTTCCTCAACCTAAACAGGAAAGCAATATTTTAAAAAAAACAACACAAATATAACAATCAATAAAAAAGAATGAGCAGAAAGCAGAGTTGAGGTGTCTGGAAGCTTTCTTAGGTATTCATGCCGGCGAACCCGAGGGTCGCCGATACTGGAGTCCTCACAGATACGCTTCCTTCCCCAAGGGACATCCCACCGTGTGGACAAGATTTGTTTAGTGTACATAGAATTCGGATAAATGGAAGTCCCCAGACTTCTGCGCTATCCTGGTCGGTAGGTTTCCTTCAATGTAGTAGTGACAAAGCCTGTTGGATTTTTTACCAATGTTTCCCTGAATACATATTTTTTTTTATAGAATTAGTGTTGTAATAATGCCTTCGTTGGCGCCCTTTCCAACCAGTACAGCGTTACGTATATGACTAAAATTTCTTGGAGAATTGGTCTCCCACTCTTTTCGTAAGTTTTCGCGTGTCCTGTAAAAGGCAGATGTCCGAAAAATAAAAACATATTACATCTCAAAATCAGCGATGAGGTTTGTCACCCATCTTGAATGTCTTATTTTCTTATTGGCAGAGAAAAGACGGCCTGCATGTTTATAGCACGCAGCTGGTCTGCAGGATACCCCACTTGTGGAATCACGTGATGGTGTGTGTGTAGTTGTAGTCTTTGAAAGCGTAATCAATATAAAAAAAATGTTCCAACACTGATGCCACCCACACTCCCCCTCTCCCACGTACAGTAAATTTGGAAGTAGTAAAGAGCCCCCTACCCCTCCCAACGTTAGCACAACACTAAGTCCGTTGACCCTGTGAGGAAAGGGGGGGTTGAAAAAGTGTTTTTAGCAAAATTGCTGAAAATATTCATACATAAGCGATGCCTAAATATATACTTTCTTCAGTTCACGAGTGGCCATGTTTTGATATTAACTCTACGATGCGCGAAGTGACTATAGTCAAAAATACGTGCAAGGCAATCCCGCGGTAGCTGAAAAAAGTCATTTTCAACATTTATGTACATGAGTATTGGTTATTAACCTATAGGTTAGTTGGAAGATATCGATTCTGCGATAAACTCGACCATTGCACAATATCATTTATTTGTATCCATTCACCTGGAAATCGTAACAGTTTTCGGCCAATGCGATCTCAAATTTACAATTGTTGTGATAAGTGAACTTGATGAACTCATTTCATGTTTTTTTTAGTCTTTTTTATAGATTTGGCCGGCCGGTGTGGTGCAGAAGTAACGCTCTTGCCTTTGAATCACGAGGTCTCGGGTTCGATTCCCGTCCAGGGCAAAAAGACTTCTGGGTCTGGGTCTGGGTGTGACATATATATGATTGTGTGTAGTGCATTGTATATACCTATGTGTATCGTCGTGTTAGTACCCATAATACAAGATTCAATCTGATTTGGGACTAGCTCGGTCTATGTGAATTGTCTATGCATGTAAATGTAAACACACCGATATACTTGTAATATCCGCAAAGTTCATTCGTCAAATATTGATGTAATGTCCACCCATCCATCCATCCATCCATACCATCACGCCGCTTCCCTAGCGGTTTAGGCAGAAAGGATCGAGCGCCACTTCCATCTATCCATGCATACATCTTTCGCTTCCGTCACTGTCATAAAATTCCTCGAGCATGCTCTCCTGTTCAATGTGCTCAACACGTGACCGTCTTGTAGGATTTGATTTAAATGATCTTGCCATTTGATCCTTGGACGTCCAAGTCTCCGAGTACCGCTGTCGTTATTCATTATTTCCACGTGCCCAAAACATCGTAATTTATTTACATTCATTGTTGTTACTTCACCACCTTCCATTCAACATTCCTCTCGTATAGAACTGTTACGCACACGATCTCTTACACTACTTACTTGTTTGTAATGTATGTATGTTGGATGATTTATTGAGCGCCGTTTAATGGAGTATCCATCTCAAGGGCGCGGGAAACTATGTTGGGAGAGAGATGTCATCAACTTGCTCCTGAACTTTGTTATCGGCTGGTTTTTACGGAGGTCCTCGGGGAGTCGGTTCCAAATAACGGGTCCTGCGACGTCAAAAGCCCTATCATAGAAGCAGGACTTGTTTGCTCTGTTGTTTTCGTCCAGCATGTTGGTTAGGGTGTCCCTTATTTGGTCGAAAAAATTTTTTTTTCAGTTATTGAAACGCATACCCTCTAATTGTGTTTATTAGCCTAATACTTACCCAAATACAGAATTTAAGCTTTCTACGTTGATTGGAACCCGTGCCGACAGAGCCTCAAAGTTTTAGAAAAAAGCTGCTGAAAGCGTCTTTTAAATTTAGCTGTAGATCATCACTTATCATAAATCACTCGATTGCGGGTGCATTGCCGTAAAATGAAATAAGAAGAAATCATCACTTAATACCACTTTGTTAGCTAAATATTGATGAAAATACAAATTTATATGGAGCATTTCTTATAATTATCAAAAAAAAGTTAACAATATTGATATTTATTAATTCCGATATATCCTCTAAAAAGTCTCTCTTTTACAGTCTAGGTACATTTTTCTATGTTCATGCACCCAACGTCATAAGAACTGATTCTATTCTTCGTCTGCGGTTATCAAACCATGAAAGCCTTGAATTAGTTTATCAGCTCTTTCAGCTGTGTCATTCACTGCTTTTAAGCTAGATATCTTTTTTTAAGCTTCCACAAATGCCACGATTTCTTTATACGAAGATACACCTTCTTGAAGGAAAGTGCTGTCAAGTTTTAGTTGTGAAAATAAATCTTTGCTCTTGACGGATACAAAATAACTCAAAATTTTTCCTATTAAACATTAAGGCTACTTGTAGAATATTAAATAAATTGAGCACTACTACCTAACATATAGAGAGCCAGACATCTGTTCCTTCGATTGTTCATATGTCTTACCCAAATCACCAAAGTTTTCTTTTTTTGTAAATTTTCTACAGTGGTCCCTTTGGTCTGCTCATCAATTTTATAATAAAAATTAAAAGGACGTCTATTTCTTTTAACAAATATCTCAAAATGTTGACTGAACTTGTTTTAAGTCGCTTTGGAAATCAGCTTGTCAATTCTTTCGTTACCATTTAATGTTTAAAAAAAAACACAAGTCTTGATTCGCCGCTTTCAACACCAAACAACATTCAAGCAAGGACTTTACATACATGAACTACCACAATAAACAAACAAACATCTAGTAAAGTTTCTTTGTCCTTCGCGCCCATTTCAAACTAAGACTGCAATAAACATATTTTCGGAGAGTAAATAGCTCTTGTTATCCATCGTGCTTGATGCATTGCGCCAGTAGATCTGATTTTAAAATTATGTGGATGCCAGAGGCTCTCTCAGGCATATCAAAGCTGTGTAAAGCAGCGGTGCCAACAAGCTCTCTGAAACCATACGCATTAATCTCTTTTTCTCTTCTACAAATTTTTTCAGCCTCGCTTTTTTTCAATTTCAGCCATTTTTTTTGTCAACACCCGCTAAGCATCCTGTACGTCTTTGTTCTCTTTGCTTTTACAATAATTTATTATCTTCTCTGGTTTTTAGTCTTTTGAGAGCATCGGCGAATACAATATCGCATATATTATCCAATTCAAGTGGAAATTCTCCTCACGGTGCCGATGAAAATCCTGAATCTTCTTGCTATTTTTTGGCAGCTCTTTCCAGACCAAATAAAAATCCCCTGACCTCTTAACACGGTTATTAACAGCTCTATTAGGTATTGTAACCTTTTCCCAGAATGTAATGCATACGCGAATGACTAGATTTTGCTTTCACTAACATTCAACTTGATATCGCGTATGTCGAAAGACAGAACTGCGAGAACTTGACGATTGGACGGTTATTTTGCACCTGTCATCTATTGATTTACTCCACCAACCAAGAAAATACTGTTTACATTGCTTCTTAGTTCTACTGACATCTTTGAAATATAAAAAAATCCGCGATAATTACCAAAAAAACCGAGACTGAGTGACAATAACAGTGGGCATTCACCGCCCCTGGGAAGTAATTTGTATGAAGATGTTTCCTTGCAAGTCGGCACGGGTTGCACTGTTCCGAATAAGATAAAAATTGGTTTTATGAGTGTTTTAGGACCAAATGAACAAAATAAGAGCCTATGCGTTGTAAAATTAAAACTTTGAAAAATAAGGGACACCCTAATGTTGGTGGATATCTTAGCTGAGCGTAGAGGTCTACTTGCAGGTGTTTTGAGAACACAGAGCTCAGAAAGTGACTGAGGTGCCATTTCGTTCAAAGCTTTGTAAACTATAAGGCACCCTTTCACCTTCTCTTAACCAGTACAACTTTTCCAGCAGAGGTGTGATGTGGCAACCCTTATCTTCGAGGAAAATAAGCCTTGCAGCGCTATTGAATGCCAAATGACTGTATATTTTGCTTGGTCAATAAATAAATAAAATAAAATAAAACAGGAAATAACAGATAGACAAATACATCATAATAGACCCGATTTAGTATTACATGATAAACGTAATAAAATAACGTACCTAATAGATATCGCTGTCCCAAATACACATAATATACAAACAACCGTCGCAGAAAAAATACGTAAATATACAGAACTAGCAGGAGAAATAAAAAATATTTGG
Source organism: Athripsodes cinereus (assembly GCA_947579605.1). NCBI lineage: Eukaryota > Metazoa > Arthropoda > Insecta > Trichoptera > Leptoceridae > Athripsodes > Athripsodes cinereus. The sequence continues at coordinate 772,108 of OX388325.1, read as the reverse complement.
CATTCTAGATCCGTTTATATAGGTAATACCTTTAGTCATGTCAGCTACAGGGGTAACTTCGAAATCTTTAATAAATAATTTACAAAAATTAGATTTACCGGTTTATTTGTATATTAAAATTCAAAAATCTATTATAATAAACACTTGTAATATTGTAAAAAGTTTTTGAACACAGATATTTCAGGCACAATGCTGGTATTTTGATCCCGCGTTTTGAGCCTAATCCTTTGATATCCTGTAGGTATATCTGGATAGGTGAATTTTTCCCGGCATTAGACTGTTAAGTTTTTGTGTGACCATGACTGATCATATGGAGACTTATCGGGTTGTATAATGCTGAGAAGTGTGGATGGCAATTCTGCCGCCGCGTAAAAAAAAAATATTATTTGAGACAAAACTTTCATTATGACATAACGTACACGTAATCCAAAAACGTGTGTAAAACGCGGATGTAAATAACCTCTCATCAAAATATACCTTGTACCAAATAATATGTACATAAGTATGTATGTACGTAGAACTCCTCCGTAGTATGGAGTGTGGGGGGTGCAAGATAAAGGCTATTGGGCTGTGGATGTGTAACTGCTGCTGTTATGGGGGGGGGGGGGATCTAGGGGAGTTTATGGTGTATACTATGCGTGACGGAAAATAATAGAGAGGTGTGAGGCAGAAATAACAGTGTTATTTTTTTTATACGTCGCTGTTATTATTTTTAAATAACGGATGAAAAATAGCAGTGTATTATTTTAATGTTTTATCAACTAACTTCAAATTACGAATACCCCTTCATTCGAATAAATAATATATCTATCGTGCCTCACAGAGATTTGTCCCCTTGACTCGACCACTAGAAGACCTCTGTGCTCTTCGGAACTGACTGTGAATAGACTTTCTGAGCCCAATAGAACTGGTAAGTCTAACTTCTATGAGAGGGTCTTTGGTGTTGTTGGACCGGTTATGTGGTATCGCCTACCGGTGCCATTGAGAGATAGTCAAACTGTCAACAGCTTCAGAAGCAAATTAAAAACTCTTCACTGGCGCCCTCAAAATGGTCTAGGGACTGTTAAACGGCGTCAAAAATAAAATCATCATCATCATCATATCCTCTTTGTGATCCTTTCATCATTAATTCTTTCCACATGTCCAAACCATCATAACTTATTTACACGCATTCCATCTTCAATACTCCTCTTGCATTCGCTCATTCTTCTAATAACCTCATTCCTCACTCTATCATGCAACGTTTTACCAACGATTCTCTTCAGTGATCGCATATCCATAGCATTTATTCCACAAAATAAAAATAAAAAAATAAATAAAAAGCAACCACTAAAAATAAAAAAATAAAAATACTGTCACAATAAGGGGTGGACCAACCTTAACTTTAAGGTGTATGAAAAATAGATGTTGGCCGATTTTCAAACCTACCCGATAAGCACACCAAATTTCATCGAAATCCGTCCAGCCGTTCCGGAGGAGTATGATAACAAACACCGTGACACGAGAATTTTATATATTAAATTATTATTATTGTTGTCAGCTAAATATTTAACAATGAATATTTTCGCAACTTACTCTCTTTTTTTCGTTATTCAATTCCATGATTGAAAGTTACTGCTAAGATACAAATAACAAAAAACCGTCTAACAATACCGCTGATAAAGTCGTCACGTTTTTTAACAGTTTATTTCACGTCGTCGGTTTTTTACACGAACCGTAAAAAAATTAAATCACTTAGCTAATTAATACCTTAGGTTTAAGTTAGCATTCTGCATGTTTCAAACAGAGGAAAAATAATATATTCTGGGAGATTTATGTTAAGAATGTTAAGAATATTCTTAAACGTTTCCGTCCATGCTAATGGACATTTTCAAGAGTATAAATAAGTAGGTACTAATGAATTTTGTAAGTTTCAATATTGGTTCTCACAATTTTAAATTATTTAAAATAAGTTTTCAGTGCAAACGCAAATTCCCTTCAAAATTTTTTTTTTTGATTTTATTAATTTGAACGTAACATTCATTCATTCATTCATCGCCCTCAACGCTCCTCTCGGGAGCGCAGGGCAGTAACCAGCCTCCTCCATTCAGAGCGTCTTTGCGCCAATTGCGTCACCTCTTTCCACGACATTCCCTGCGCTCTGATGTCGTTGTCATAGGAACGGTGTATTGTGAAAGAGGGACGCCCGGTCCGACGGAACCCTTGCGGACGGAAGAAAGAAAGAGATGGTCAGACGCCCTACGACAAGGTTTCAAATTTCCAAGCGAATGTCCTTGATTATAATTTAAGTATGATATTCGATTCAAATTAGGAGATGCTATATTAACAATACATACATACATGTATAGACAATTTACACTGACCGAGCTAGTCCCAAATTAAGATATGAATGCATTTTAACAAATGATTTTAATTCGTATTCACACACACAAAAACTGAAAATATAGGATCAATATGATCGGTAAAAAACTGGTATTTATTCTGGAGTGAGGTGACGTGTGGCAGCTGCTACAGAGAGCGCCTGCAAACTTTATACTATATAGAAAAGTTTCATCAAGGAACTGTTATATTTCACAATGTTGCTTTCTGTTCTTTCTGTCCCCCTGTTCTCTCGTGCCTATTTTCAGGGGGTGTTATTTTTAGGGTGTCGTAAATGTGTAGGCCTTTGTGCTGGTATTAGTAGCGTAGAGAGGGTGGTACAGTGGTAGATGTAGTAGTAGTAGTAGTAGTAGGCATAGCTTCAGGGTTGTTAAACCTCGGGTCATAGCCTAGTTATTGACCTAGGGAGAAGGTTTGCACTTTGGGATTTGTTAGTTCTATACAATATAATGTTAATAATAAAGTTAACGAAATGAAATAGAGTCTTAGAATTTACGCAGATCATTTCATTATCGCCTTCGTGTATATTCTATCATTCTTTATTCTTTATTCTTTATTCTTTTCCATCATGCGTAGGCTCGAATTTGAGCACTTGCACTCGTCAGTTAAGCATTACAGTAATATTACATTAAGAGAACAAAAACATACAAATAATAATACAATAACGGGCACCTAACACCCAGAGAAATATCAATGGCAAAAATCAGAGTGTAAAGAGCTCTGATTTGCATCTCGTCAGAGATTTCTGAAACACTAACTATTTGATAATGACATTTTATTTGATTTTTTTCTGTCTCGCTGTTTTTTTGTTGTTTTGATTTTGCTTTTCTTTTTTTTTCTTTTTTCCTGCTGAGATCGTCATGGCCAAAAGCTGTTACGGTCTCAGTGAAGGGTGACATTTTTAGAATAATAATTTAAAATGATTTTTTTCTTGAATTATTTATCTGTATCAAAAAAATAATTGTTTATTGTTAAATACAATTTTTTCCTTGTTGGGATTCTTAATCCTTATCATAATTGTTAAGTTTTTGTTGTTATATTTCTGGAAAATTAATAAATAAGCATAAATTAAATTATGTTTACGCATAACACCCATCCACATGTCGTCGATCCGATGTTTTATAACGAAAGGGAACTTTGGGCAGTACGAGTATCTGTAGAAAGGTTGTTCTAAATTCTAACAACATGGACGATTGTTTGAGGCAATTTTTTTTTAAATTCTTATTGCACAATTTAACATGGTACCAAAGGCGGGTTTCTTGAACCGAACATGAACCCGCAACCCTTACTTTTCGCGAGGTGTGTTTTGTCCAATTAAGCAACCGGGCGTCATACCGAAACCTTTGGCGGAAACACGGAGTTTGGGTAGATGACGCTCTTGTAGCTGCCTGAACCGATAACATCTCCTTCTTTTAAATTCAAGATAATAGTTAAACATTAATTGATTTTATATATTTTTGCATTCTGACTAAAATACAGTGTAGTTTATTTAATTATATATAGTTTTTGGTGTTTACTGTGTTAAAGTTAAAATGTTAAATTGTAAAAATAGAAACATACAGATTAAATCTAATCAAAATTTGTGACAATGATATTAAACCAAATTTGTAGTGTAAAAATAGTAGGTAAACAATGTATTATAATGTGAAATAATAGTGTAAATATGCCCTTGAGATGATTTGAATCATGAAAACGGCGCAATATAAATGATCCAATAAATAATAAAAAAAAAAAAAAAACAATGGCTACACTGTGTAAGCTAAGCTTCACATGAATTTGGAGTCTAATTGGAGCACCCGGGAAAGAATTAATCTCCCAGTCTTATCCTTCAGTTTTCCAATGATCTGTAAAAATCAGATGTTCGTGATACCTCAAGACAGTCAACACCTAATACAATCAGCGATGAGGTACATTCTGAATGTCTTATTTTTGTTGGTACAGAGGGGACAATCTGCATGTTTATTGCATGCATTGGATCCACTGACTACTCCATTTAGGGCGCCAAAGTGTTAATTTTCGTAACTACTGTGTATCTTAGCAACGAAATTGACACTTGCTTGCAACTTCGTCTGCACCCGAACGCTAACGGAGCGGGAACGTGACGCGAAAGTGTGTTATTGACTCAGTCCTCTGTTCATCCAAAGTAAACACGTCTGTTCACACTTGTTCATCCTATACTTTCACTGCCATGTCAACACTCACGGTCATGTTGTATTTAGTTTGACGTATTTTCGTAAAAAAAAAAATAGAAAAATATAAAATAACACTTTTTAAAAATTAAAACAAATTAATATAATTCTCGACAGCATGATAATTTTGTACACGATTCTGACTTTCAATACAAATTCATAACAGAGAATAAGACAAAACTTGTTAATGGTCGTTTCAGTGAAAGGACCTTTCATCAAAATTATGTCGGGTAGTAATCACTTTCATCCGTCATCGCTAGTGATCACTATTATTGATGAAACGTCTGTTCACACCTTTTCATTTTGAAGGATCATCCAGAGTGATCACTGAAAGAGAATAAATGAGAACGCCCTTTTTTAGACATTTGTTGCACTAAACATACATACATACATACCATCACGCCGTTTCCCTCGCGGGGTAGGCAGAAAGGATCGAGCGCCACTTCCTTCTATCCTTGCATACATCTTTCGCTTCCGTCACTGTCATACAATTCCTCATGCATGCTCTCCTGTTCAATGTGCTCAACACGTGACCGTCCTGTAGGATTTGATTTAAATGATCTTGCCATTTAATCCTCGGACGTCCGCGTCTCCGAGCACCATTCCTCTCAGCCAAATATATCTTCTTAGTCATTCTGTCCTCATTCATTCTTTCCACGTTCCCAAACCATCTTAACTTATTTACATTCATCTTTGTTATTACATCAACTTTCATTCCACATTCCTTTCGTATATCACTGTTACGCACACGATCTCTCAGACTCTTGCCACACATCCTTCTCAACGATCTCATTTCCACTGCATTTATGCCACTTTCATCCTTTTTTAACCATGTCCACGTCTCACTTGCATACATAAGTGTTGGCACTAAGATAGCAGAGTGCACCAACCTTTTAGCTGTGGTGGATATGTTTCTATTTGCAATTATTGGTCGGATTGCACCATTTACCTTATTGCCAGCAACTTTTCTCCTTTCAATATCGCTTTCACACTTCCCATCTCTCGTGAACAAACTACCTAAGTACACACATTCGTCAACTTGCTCTAACACTTCGTTGTCAATCATTGTTAGAGCAAGTTGACGAATGTGTGTACTTAGGTAGTTTGTTCACACATTGCACTAAACAGCTCATATATATTTTGAATTTTCATATATATATATAAATATATGTTGTATTTTCAACCGTAAAATAATATACTTTCATATACCTATTAAGTATTTTATTATTGTACCTAATTTAATATATTTTATATTTAATAAATGAGATAGTTTATGTATCTGTATGGAAAAGTGTAACTTAAAAATATTCTCATGTAAAAATAAGTTGTCTTAAAGGTTTCTTTCAATAGTTAAACAATTCAAAATATTTAATTGTGGAATTGGAAATAGATACCTATATATTTTTTTAAAACTAAATATTTAATGTATAAACGGAACCGTGTATTTTTTATACTTATTTGTTTGCGGAATTGATAGAGTGAAGTTGATTATATGTATTACCAATTAAAAAAAAAAAAAATGAAAATTTCGACTTACTGAGTGGGCAGTCAAATTGTGTTTGGTGAATGTATCCATAGGTAACACAAGTTTTATATCTTAATTTGACTCTATCTGTCTGAACTGTCTTTGCATGTTATTTTATGAATTGATACATCAAGGGTTGTATTTGTACCCTCCCTTACTTGTGGATGTTTCAGGAATGTCATCTATGTTCCTATGTCATCCACACTCATCCTGCAAAAACTTTTATTTATATGAGAGGCTTCAGAGATCTCCTGAAGGGCTCCCCCAATAAAACCTCCCCACAGTTAATTACAGTTGTTAATGTCCCTAAAGGTTTTACAATTTTTCTTAAAACTAAAACAATACATTCTAACTGACAGTTACGTATTACTACGTGCTAAGACTGTTCAAACCAGAGGTTTCCAATTTTTTTTTCTCATGGACCACTTTCAAAAAGTTGCTGGTCCGGTGGGCCCCCTGTATTTCTAACCCTCCGTCGCTAAATTTTCGAAATGGTATAGGAATTTGAAATATTTCAAAAACTCCTCGGTTTTCTTACAGAATATTTTCTCACAGTACCTTTTTCTACAATGCAACGGGTATTTGTACTGACTATTGTTTATGTCAATTGTTTAAATTTCTACCCCCCCGTCGCCGAATTTTCAAAATGGTATAGGAATTTGAAATATTTCCGAAACTCCTCGGTTTTCTTAAAGAATATTTTCTCCCAGTACCTACCTTTTTTTTACAGTGTACCGGGTATTTGTATCGACTATTGTTTATGTCAATATCTGGTGATTTTACTGAATATCCGATACTTTAACTATGAGTTCGTGGACCCCCATATTTAAGTCACGCCATCGTGGACCCCCGTCGAGTCTCTCGGGATCCACCTAGACCACTTTGGGACGCACTGGTTTAAACTATTACAATTAGATGCTTGTTATGATTTGATACATTTTGAAATTCTTAATGTAAAAGAAACTTGTACGTTGTAGATTATTTATTTATTTATTTATTAACAATTCACGGGGCTAGCCTTTTACATGTTATATATTTACGTACATAGGTCATATGATGTATACACAAGTATAGAAAATTAAGACACAACAATCATAATAAAAAGTCAAAAAAACACAATAAAAAGAACAACACAATTATCAGTATCACAGCATAAGTTATGAATGGAGAAAAAAAAGTCAATGGATAGTAGGTTATATTGTCAAATTTTCAATAAACGAGTATTTATGAGATTATTTCAAACAAAAATAAATGGGACGTCAGTCTTTAAAAATGGATGTTGTAGAATCAATAATATTTAGTGTTAGTAGAAACTGAGAAAAGTCAAATTATTGAAAAATGTCGAAACAAAAACAAATATTTAGTGTGGTCAATTTGGGTGTCAAGGAGTAAAATGTAAATAAAGTAATTGTATTAATTTGATAAGAATGAACAATTTACAATTGTGGAAGTATCTGGACAAAGCTGTGTATAAAAGCTCGTGTTTTTATTCCGCCACCCACATATTCCCCTGAAAACCTTGATAACCAAACACCCTACATACAAAAATAACTTAGTTTTCAATTACGCATTTAGCAATATCAGATTTTTTCCGTTGGTTGTTAGGAAAACCATTATACATATTAAAATATTAATTATTGTCCTTGATGTTGCAGATAAAAATAATTCAAATCTATGTTTTTCTTTATCAAAATGATCATCTTATTGTCTATAATAATTATTGTAATCTTTATTTGTAATATACATTAGGGATTGTCGTACTTACCGTCTAACAGTCTAATCGTTTACTAGTCTATAACAATTGTAATCTTTATTTGTAATATACATTAGGGATTGTCGTCCTTACCGTCTAATTGTCTAATCATTTTACTGTCTATAATAATTATTGTAATCATCATTTTTAATATACATTAGGGATTGTCGTTCTTATCGTTTTGTTATCTAATCTTTGTAACTTTGAGTAACATCACAAATTAACCTTCTTTTTCGCCCTCGCCTTTATCCCATTTACTTAGGGTCGGCTCTCCTAGTCCTCATCTTCCAAGTTATCCGGTCCACTGCATCCTCCGAGCACAACTCTGCTTGCTTCAGGTCCCTGGCAATTGTGGACATCCAGGTGGTCACTGGTCAGCCTGGTCTTCGACCACCCATCCTAAATGTCATAATTTTTAACTGGCACAGAGAAGACAATTTGCATGTTTTTATCTGTCAGCTGTCTAATTCACTTATGAGAGATTTTGTGGTGGTACAGTAAAATGGTTTGGGCCATTTATGATTAAATAAATAAATAAATATTTGTACAAGTAGAAAGGACATGAACTGTGGCACATACGTAGAACTAAAGAGACTGACAGAAAATAGGGAGCAATAGAGAAGAAAATTCAAATTCGTTACAGACCAATCCAATGGACATCCGGCAACATACAAATAAAATTTTACAAAATATACACAATATAATGAAGATTCAACATAATTATTGTACTTAATCAGCCCATCTATGATTTCATGGTTCTTTTTAACTGCCATTACAGTACAAAATACAGAAAGAAAAAAAATAAAAACAAAACAAATATATATCATTCCTGTCTAATGTGGCTCCTGAAATGGTTCCTGCAGGGTTACTCTTGACAAAACTAAACACGATCTTAATCTAGTCTTGATCTTGATCATACGACGCACGAAGGGACTATGGTCAAAAACACCGCGCTACCGCTAACGCGCGATCGGTTTGCGTGTATTTTTGGCCAATAGTCACTTCGTGCGTCGTATGATCAAGATCAAGACTAGATTAAGATCGTGTTTAGTTTTGTCAAGAGTAGCCCTGCTGGACATACAGAATACGTCCACGGACCTCACTTTCTCAAAATTATTGTACATGGTAAGATTGGTAAGGCATCGGTTTAATGGCGAGTTCTGAGTAGCGTAAGTATTGTTTTACTTAAAAAGAAAGTCGATATAGGTAATAGTAACCATGGGTACGTACTTTTAAAAGTTTGTGCAATAATTTTACTGTGCACAAAAATATAATTTACTGTTTACAGTTAAAGGACGCATCGAAGATCTCAAGGATAATTCCGTATTATGAGAGGAATAGGCAGGTAGGTACTTGAAATACTATATAAGTAAATATACTATAATATATAACAATATCTCAAATACAACGTAGTTAATATTCAGCAAAATTGTATAAAAGCCTCGAAAATGAGAAATGGAAGCACGTTACTCGAGAACTTGATTTATCGTTCCGTAGAGCGCCCGGCAAAGCTCTTTAAATTCCGCGATGAGGTTTGACACCCATTCTTCGGAACTGGCTGTGAATAGAATTACTGAGCCCAACAGAGCCGATAAGTCTTACTTCTATGAAAGGGCTTTTGGTGTTGTTGGACCGGTTACGTGGAATCGCCTACCGGTGCCATTGAGAGATAATCAGACTGTCACCAGCTTCAGAAGCAATTTTAAAACTCCACTCTTCACTGGCGCCCTTGAGACGGTCTATGGATTATTAAACGGCATCAAAATAAAATCATCCAAAATCATCATCATCATTTGCGGTAAATAAATTACAGTGGAACCTCTCATAACGAGTAATTCGCATAACGAGCAAAAAAAAAATGTGAAAAAGTTGCTCCCATAACGAGCGATATTTCGCATAACGAGCTACAGAAAAGGGTAGGTAAGTCCCTTTTTCACGACATTCACTTGTGACATTGTGAGCCGGGACTTCCGCGCCATTACAGGCAGGCGCTGTTTACAGCTGCCGCCACGCGTCACCATAGCTCTTGGATAAATACCCGTTTTTACCGTTCATATTGATCCTATAATTCTCAGTTTTCGTGTGTATTGCAAAATAAAATCGCGCAGTTTTTATGCATTATAAATGTGCATCATCTTCTTATTTTAATCGAGTTTTTTGTTAAATTTAATATCTAAAAACGACAACTTCATTTATCAACAACATTCTAAAATCCAAACATGTGTTCTGAACAACCGTTTCTGAGAATTACGGTCTAGTGTATTATATCTAGTGTCCTGCAATGTGTAACAGAGACGGCAACAAAACATCGCCACGCACAACACATAGCGGGGGAAAGTGACAATAAAACTTCAGAACGCGAGAGTCGCTGATAAATACTTTATATGAATGTGTATATCAATGTACACATGGGTAACACAAACAAAGACACTAACATTCAAGAGCAAACTGAAGACATCGCTCCTCCAACAGAGCCTCCTGCGCCCTTGAGATGGATTCTCCATTAAACGGCGCTGAAGAAATCATCCATCATCATTACATCTGTCTGTTAGTGCCTTGGTTTCGCATGTGATCACCCATTCTCCCAAAATTTGTATTGATATTATTAGTATTTTTTTTATGTGCAAAGTATAATAATCCGTTCAAAAATGTCCCCGAAGAAAAAAACACAAGAAAAAGCCAGAAGAGATTAAAAATAACTATTGAAATGAAACGTAAAATCATTGAAAAGCGAGAACAAGGTGTGAGCCTGGCATATCGATCTGCGCTACTCTCAAGAACAAAGATAAAATTAAGAAGATGGATGCTTCAAAGGGAGTGTCAAGAATGTCTACGAAACGGTTACGTTTACGGTTAGTTTTCTAGTTAAAAATGGTTAATTCTTTATCATAAATTCATATTTTTATTTAGTTACGTTTTTTTCCTAATCTAAATTGTATTACAAGTTGTTACGCTCTTTTATAAGTAATTTTATTTGAATAAACGTTAGTAAAAAAAAATCATTGAGTACTCCAAGAATACATAATATTCTTTCGACGTGGAACGCATTATCGTATTTTACATTGATTTCTATAGAAAAAAATGTTTCGAGTTAACGAGTAAGAGTCTGGAACGAATTAAACTCGTTATGAGAGGTTCCACTGTACATTAATTAAAATGTGTAGGTATTTAAATAAGATGTTTATTTCTCATTCTAAATATGAAGTAGGTACAATATTGGGAACTCATTGAGATGGTAGGCCCCAATGTCAGATATCTGTCAAATATAGTTTTCTATGGAGGAAAATTGTTGCTACAATAATATTATTTGGATTTTTTGGCGAAATATTTAATTTTTTTTATTTGCAAAAATAAAATAAAACCGGCAAAAATAAAATCTAATTCTAATATCAACTTAAGGAAATTTGTATTCGAAGTAGATTTTAGGCAAAAATAAAATCTACCTCGAATATAAACTTTAGGAAATTTGTATTCGAATTAGATTTTAATTTTGCCGGTTTTATTTTATTTTTGCCGGCAAAAATAAAATAGGCAAAAATAAAATCTAACTCCAATACAAATTTCTTAAACTTTGTATTCGATTTAGATTTTATTTTTGCTGGTTTTATTTTATTTTTGCCGGCAAAAATAAAATCTAACTCGAATGTTAACTTTGCTGGTGTCGAAAAACTTAGTGCTCAAAAATAATTAAACCTGGTGACCAAAAAATAACTCTACATATGGCAACAATTTCGTGAATATTACTTTTTCTATGAAATCTCACATTTGACAACAGTGGGGCCTACCATCTCATATAGTGCCCAATATTGACGATCTCTATATAATGATAAACATTATTTATCGTAACGAGAGCTTTAGATTTTATTTCCTGTTACAAGGAGCTTTTCCTGAATTCCATCTAAATGTTAATAAACACGTATTACCTTGATGAGTAGGCAGTTAGGTAGGTGGTAGGTAGGCAGGTAGGTACACCATCCACCACACAAGGTCGACCCGATAACATCGTCAACAAATACATGCCTAATATTTATTATTATTTACTGATGTTTATGTCACAAAATATATTAGATATAGATGTCAGCGCTAAGCCCACAGAATCTCCAGTAAAGGAGAAAAGGTCTTCAACTATTCTCTGTAAATCACATCTAAATAATTTGTTCCCCTTTCCAAATCCTAGAGTTCGTCGGTAGCCTGGAGGTAGAGTCTCGGCCTCGTGAACAAGGGGTCCGTGGTTCGATCCCAGCAATCTCGGCAAACTCCCCTTTCACGACACAAGCTTTTAGTAGCTTAGTGTGAAAGGTGTAAAAGTTTGTATTTGGGTTTATAACAAAAAACCAGATATATCTTTTTAAAAAAAAAAAAATTGTGTCATTGAGAGACCGTATAAGGAATACGTATGTTCGTGAGGCTCTCAAGGTAGAACCGGTACTCCTGCATTTAGAGAGGTCGCAGTTGCGATGGCTGGGTCACGTTCTCCGCATGCCAGAAGACAGACTACCACTTTGATCTTTGGAGGCTGTGGGAGAGGGCAGAAGACCGGTAGGCCGTCCTAGAAGAAGCTGGCAAGGGCAGGTGTCATACTTGTGTGTTGAAAGGTTTGGTTTGGAGTGGCCAGAGGTCCTGGAAGCAGCGGTGGACAGGGATCTCTGGAGGAAGTACCTAGGCGCAATGGGCCCCCGACCCAACTAGGACAAGGGGAAGAGGATGTATGTATGTATGTATGTGTAATGCTTCTGTATTGTGTAATGCTGTGAAAGTGTAATGCTACTCGCCACTGCACATCATCACATTTTTTTTTATGTTAACTGCTTTGTTGATTTTGTTATAATTATGAACGATGATGTGCAAGAAGAATAAACTAAATAAAGATAATGTTTTTGAATTTAATTTTATACAAAATTTTATGTTTTTTTTATTGACTTTCATTAACTTTTTTTTCAATACTTTTTTCAATACAAAAACCATAACTGACATTTCGATGGTGTTAGATCAAAACTTGATATCTGCGATTTCAGTAAATTTTGTATAAATGTCAGAATAAGTTACCAAAGGTATATTTCTTCGTTTCATCAAACTTCGATTACTGGATAGTATAGGAAAAGTTATATAAAAACAGTTTAGAATTATTAAGGTTTGCTTGAATTTGATTTCACAATTTAAAAAAAAAAACTTTGTTTTTGCTCCCCTGGAAATGTGCTCTTTTGCAGATAACAGGTTTTGACCTGAAACCATCGATTTTCTTTTGACTTTTTATTATTATAAGTATCTATAATAGACTCATTTTATTATTTTTCACTATTGTTTGACTAATGATTTCCATTTAAATTTTTTTTGTACCTACGAATTAAGTTTTATTCAGGTATATTTATTAAAATATATTTATTCAAACTCTGTATATTATGTTTGTAATAATATGTATTCTATTTTATATTTATGTATTTTTATATTTATTTAAATTTTCAAAGTATGTAGGTATGTTTTAACTTTTTTTTTTTTCTTCATTTTTTTATTTTATTAAATAAAACCTCAATTTTCTGTTTATTAGTTGGTAAGAAAGGGATCTTGATTGGTTTGCTCATTGCTGTAATTAATTGTTATATTTATTGTTATAACTGTATGATCCATAAAGAATAAATAAAAAAAATATCGAAGAATGCTTCGCATACCATGAGCAAGAAAGAGAAAGATTTTTTATAAATTTAAAATGAAAAGGTATCTACCTAAAAAAAAAATTAGTACCTACATATGTATATTACGTACAGCAGATAATTTATAAACAAATCTGAGTTAAGTAGGTATGTATAATTGTTCAACATAAATGAATTTTATTTTTTTCACTGTACGATGACACACTTGGACAATTACGGGAGTTTGTAAAGATATTAAAAATATTAAACATTCATTGATTGTTAGGCAGTACGAAGTTCGCTGGGTCAGCTAGTATATTACAAATGACAATCAATATTATGTTTAATATATTAATATGATACTTACTGCAAAATAATAACTATCTATCTGAGTATTTAGTGGGCATTTGATAGTGCGGGGGTGGGGGTGTGTTGTGTTAAAGTAAACCTGAAGGATCACCTCCCCCTGGGGTTTGGGAAAACACCAAAAATCATCCCCTCAAACCCACCATTACCACTGAAGTAACTATGGAAACGCTCCAGTTGTCGAGTCTAATAATATAATCATAGGATTGTAATGGACAATAGAAATCACCAATCATAATTTGTTTTGATTGACTTTTTGATCATTCAAACTTCTTACGTACACGAACGTTTTGTATTAACTAGAAAATACAACAGTATTATTTATACAAATCTTTTTACTTTAGAAAAACTATACATTTAGTTTAATAAATCTAGCTGACCCGGCAAGCGTTGTTTTGCCATAAATACATTATTTCTAGATTACTAATATTAAAAACAGAGGTTAATGGTAGAAGGGTAAAAATTTAGGGCTGTATGTATTTTTAATGCCTTACCATAAAAAAATAAAATTAGAAAAATTTGTTCTCCTCGTGGACTCCTCTTAACTTTTATTAGGGGTAAGAAAAATAGATGTTGGCCGATTCTCAGACCTACTCGATAATCACACAAAACTTCATCAACAGCCGTTTCAGAGGAGTACGATAACAAACACCGTGATACGAGAATTTTATATATTAAATTAAAATAAATTTAAAATAAAACACTGTATTACTTTCACTATGAATAATATTTGACTCAGAGGCCTCTCCAGTAGACACCCATCATCAGTGAGTTTTATTATAATATAACTTGTGAGATATCTTTTAGATATCAGATAACAATACAAGATCAAGTTTATTGATCGATCTATGGTTCTTGGTGGAAGTCTATATAAATAATTTATTAATAAAAAAAATACTACATGAATAGCAAAAATAATACATCAAAATTTAGCAATTAAACATAATCTATTAAACTCACAAAATGTAATACCTTATTATAAATACAACCCGGAACCGGTTTTAGAAAATCAAAATTACAGGTTTTATTATGATAAAACAATAATAACAGATAGACAAATACATCATAATAGACCCGATTTAGTATTACATGATAAACGTAATAAAATAACGTACCTAATAGACATCGCTGTCCCAAATACACATAATATACAAACAACCGTCGCAGAAAAAATACGTAAATATACAGAACTAGCAGGAGAAACAAAATATATTTGGCATTCTAGATCCGTTTATATAATACCTTTAGTCATGTCAGCTACAGGGGTAACTCCGAAATCTTTAATAAATAATTTACAAAAATTAGATTTACCGGTTAATTTGTACATTAAAATTCAAAATCAATTATAATAAACATTTGTAATATTGTAAAAAAGTTTTTGAACACAGATATTTCAGGCACAATGCTGGTATTTTGAACCCGCGTTCTGAGCCTAATCCTTTGATATCCTGTATATCTGGATAGGTGAATTTTTCCCGGCATTAGACTGTTAAGTTTTTGTGTGACCATGACTGATCATATGGAGACTTATCTGGTTGTATAATGCTGAGAAGTGTGGAAGGCAATTCTGCCGCCGCGTATAAAAATTATTCCACTGTTGACTTTATTGATTTGTGAGCCGGTTTTCAAGAGCTTCTCTTAATACTGCTTGTCTCTGTATCTTATTTCACTTTTTACTAATCGCCTGATGATGGAGTCGAGAGTCTCCGGATACTAGTAAGCGATGTTAACAAAGTCATTTGGAAGTTAACTATACATACTGTGTTTTTTTTTTCAATTTATCTATAAAATGGATTATTTTTTGTATAAAAGCTGTATCTAAAATTAAAAAAAAAAAGTTTTATTACCATATTGTCAGTTTCTCTGCGCCTTAAGATGTGGAGAAAATATGTATAGAAGATTTCTAAGAATATTGTTGTAAGAAAGACTGTTGACAGCACAATGCAGGTTAGGACTATTCAGCAAGGCAGGAATCCTAGCGACGCCATAATGGTTATTAGGTACAAAGGACCAGAAAAAGGCTAAAATGCTGGTGCACAATACCATTCTGGTACCGTCACTTACGTATGCAAGCGAGACATGGACGTGGCTGAAGAAGGACGAAAGTGGAATAAATGTAGTGGAGATGAGATCGTTGAGAAGAATGGTTGGTAAAACGCTGCGTGATAGAGTGAAGAATGAGGATATTAGGAGAATGAGCGGATGCAAGAAGAGTGTTGTGGACAGAATGCGCGTGAATAAACTACGGTGGTTTGGACACGTTGAACGAATGAACGAAGTAAGATTGACAAAGAGGATATATTTGTCTGAAAGAAAGGGTGTGAGGAAGCGCGGACGTCCGAGAACCACGTGGCTTGATCACGTGGATCAAATTCTCAAGGACGGCCGCGTGTTGAGTAAGAGGAATCAACGTGCGTGTATGAGAAACTGTATGAATGTGGAGGAAGCGAAGGAAGTGTGTAAAGATAGATCTGTGTGGCGTTCCGTTCTCTCTGCCTACCCCACTTGGGATACGGCGTGAGGGTATAGTATACTATAGTATAGGACCAGAAATAGTCATAGATAATTCATTCATTCATGAAGCGAATCTCTTGTAAGTTGTGAGTAGTGTATACTCACCTTTAGATAAAAAAAATGCATTTTTTTGCACATCATCATTATAAAGATAGCTTTCCCGTTTATTATATGCAGCTGGTCTGCTGGCTACCCCCTTGTGGGATATGTCGTGATGGTATATGTAGTCACACCCAGACTATACATACCAATGAGATGAAAATTCTCAGATGGGCTGGTGGCGAAACAAGGATGGATAGGGTGAAAAATGCCCATATCCGTGGTAGTTTCAAAGTCGCTCCCATTGGAGAAAAAATAATTGAAAACAGATTAAGATGGTACGGGCACATCTTGAGACTACCACAGGAAAATATGTAATATGATCAAAAGGACAATGAAAGTAGAAGTAGGACCCAGAAGACCAGGCAGACCAGTGACCACCTAGATGTCCACAATTGCCAGGGACCTGAAGGAGGTAGAGTTGCGCTCTGAGGACGTAGGGGACCGGAAAATTTGGAGCTGACCCCAAGTAAATGGGATAAACGCGATGGCGAAGAAGAAGTACGAAGAAAATATTAGTATAAAAGCTATTAGTTCCTTCCAGTTTTACATTTAAACTATTCGGCTGAACATCGAATAATAGACTAAATATTCGGTATACAGCCGCATAGTAAAAAATTGTTACCGAATAGACAGAATACCAAATAGTTGCATCTCTAGTATAAAACAGAACAACAACAATGAGCAGTCTCATATAGGTAATATATTAAATTATTTTATTTTGGCGATCTGTACTAACAATATTTAACTCATTAATATTATAATTATATATCTAATATATCTAACACAAACACACTCAAGTCCACTTTAAGAATTTTGGCCTTCTTGTCACTTGAACTAAGCACACATCGCTCGCTTGCAAGAACAGTGGCACATCTCGAAAAATACAATTTTTAAATAAACACGTTTAAAATTTTCAAATAAATATTTTGTATTTTATTTTGCATTAATAATAATATAACGGTCTATAACTTTAACATAATAATTACTATTGATAATATGTCTTCTTTATATTAAAAATATTTCCGTGTTATTTAAAGAATGTTTCATAAATTAAGAAAATGTCATCTGAAACAATCTAGGTAGCAAAAGTGACGTTTTTGTTCAAATGTGTCATTTTTAAATATGTCGTTGTTCATAAATTTAATTTTGGTTATTGTTAAAAATGATTTATTTTAAATATTGACATTTCTCAAAATAATACAATTTAAATGCAAAATATGAATAAATTCAGTACTTATCTTACCTTTGTACAATAATGTGTTAAACATAAATAATACAATATCCATGCGAAGACAGAACTTTTCTCTTCGTCAACACAGAAACCTAACTCAACATGATGCACCGCTGAGTTGCAAGTGATAAACTTGCATAATGAAGACGTAATAACGACACATGTGCTATCTCTCTCGCACCGACAAAGTTATGATAATGAGGATTGGAGACAATAATAGATACTGAAAAATACAGTATACTATACCTACTATACCCTCACGCCATGTTCCAAGTGGGGTGCGCAGAAAGAACGGAACGCCATATAGATCTATCTTTGCATAACTACCTACTTTTTTGCTTCTTCTGCATTCACACAATTCCTCATACACGCACGTTGGTTCCTTTTAGTGTCCGAAAACTTCGGACACCCGCGCTTTCTCACACCCCTTCTTTCAGACGAGTACATAATTATATGATGATTTTGTTTTGACGTCGTTTAACAGTCCCTGGACTGTCTCGAGGGCGCCGGTAAAGAGTGCAGTTTTCAATTTATTTATTTTTATCATCTACGGCTTTTAGCCTTTTAAATTGGTAAGGTTTTAAACATATTTTTACAATAATCAATCAATACGAATACGTAAAACAAACAAAAAATAAATAAAAATAAAACATTAATTTGCTTCTTATATCCTTTTTGTCATTCTTTCCTCGTTCATTCATTTAACATGTACAAACCACCGTAACTAATTTACGCTCATTCTGTCCATAAATTATTTTTGCAACTTTAATTCAAATCTCGCATTTTTCGATTTATGAAGTTGTTGTTACAAGCGAGCGACGTATACATCGTTTTTCATATTAACATTTGGCACACAACCAATATAGGTAACATCAAACTTCTCACATTCTCATAAGGATAATATCTCACAAAGACACATTGACGTAACATTAAATTATATAAAGTAGCATTCAGATTGCTTCACTTTGGATGATCATTCACAGTGACAGCGGACCAAAGCTGTTTGTCAAAAGTAAATACGTCTATACACACTTAAGTAGCATTCATATTGTTTCACTTTAGATGATCATCCAGAGTGTCAGGGTCGAACCTTTTCATCCAAAGTGAACAAGTCTATACACACTAAAGTAGCATTCATATTGCTTCACTTTGGATGATCATCCAGAGTGTCAGGGTCAAACCTTTTCATCCAAAGTAAACAAGTCTATACACACTAAAGAAGCATTCACATTGTTTCACTTTAGATGATCATCCAGAGTGTCAGGGTCAAAGCTGTTCATCGAAAGTGAACACGTCTAATCACACTTGTTCCTCCTATGCGTTCACTGTCATGTCAACACTCTCGGTCATGTTGTATGAAGTTTGACGTATTTTCGTAAAAAAATAATGAAGTAAATAAAAAATGAAAAACAACACTTTTTAAAAATGAAAACAAATTAATACAATTCTTGACAGCATGATACTTTTGTATATGATTCTGACATTCAACACTAATATTCATAGAGAATAAGACAAATAATAGGATAAAACTTGTTTATGATCGTTTTAGTGAAAGGGGACCTGTGGCCCTATTCTCCAATCTCGATTGATAAATGTCACCTGTGAGATATGTCGATTAATTATCTCGCACGAAAAGTCGAATGGCAGTCTACGACCCTATTCTTGACGCCAATCGAGATTTAAACGGTCGACATTCGAGAAGCTACCGGCAACGTCGCACTTTTTGTATGTTTTTGTATGTGGTCATCGAAAAATGACATTTATTTATACAATTTTTCAAGAGATGGCGCTTTCGTGTGGGGAGACACGTGACGTACAAGATGGCGCTTTTATATGAGGAGTCACAATCAATATCAAACTTTTCGTTATATTTTTATTTAAACTAAAAAACTTTATAAATCCGGCATCACTTTATTTTATTTTTATACCGTATGCAAAATGTAAACAACCATTGAGTGACTCACGGCGGTCATTTTTATCAATTTTTGACATGTCGATTGGTGTGACATTCATCTCGATTAGTAAAACACCACTCGACAAATTCTCGCATGATATCGTGTGACATTTGTCGTATACGACTTTCAAGAATAGGGTTTTGAAGGAATCGATCGAAAGTAATAAAATCTCGATTGCGACATCCATCAATCGAGATTGGAGAATAGACCCCCTGTCATCAAAATTATGTCGGGTATTAATTGCTTTCATCCGTCATCGCTAGTGATCACTATTGATGAAACGTTTATTCACACCTTTTCAAGAGGCGTATTGTGGACAGAATGCGTGTAAATAAGTTACGATGGTTTGTTACGATGTGGAACAAATAGATAATGAAGTGATGACAAAGAGGATGTACTTATCTGAACCAAGGAATATGAGAAAGTAAGGGCATCTTATGTAATTGACGATGCAGATTAAATTCTCAAGCAAGGTCGTGTGTTGAGTAAGAAGTGTGTGTATGAGAAATAGTAATAAATGTAGAGAAATTTAACAAATGTAGAGATGGATCTATACCACGTTCCGTTCTCTCTGGAACACGGCGTGAGGGTATAGTAATATTACTTTGTTACGACAATGTCTAAAAGATGATTTGCTATCTGAGGTCTTACCCAAACGACTTCTGCGTTCCTGATCCAAAATATTGAAATAATTATTATTAATATAAGTTATATTTATTTGTATAATGATCATTTTACGTTCTTGATAAGCGACATTTATTTATATTTATTTATTTATTTATATATCAACATCTCAATGACAACAACATTTCAAATCAATTTATTTCACAAAACAAGGAAACAAGGTCACATCGTAAAATCTCCGTATAGGTAAATCATCGACATATACAAGCATAGATCACAAGCTTAGTACTGATTCGTTCAGAATGCAAACAATAGACTCATTTGCTGATTCACTTCCACTTATCTTAAGTATTGCACATTGTATTCCTATTTATAATAATATAATAATTATTTTTCCAAAAATGTCACCCTCCACTGAGACCATAACAGCTTTTGTCCAAGGCGATTTCAGCAAGAAAAATGGAAAAAAAGAAAAGCAAATTCAAAAAACATAAAGAAACAGTGAGACAGAGAAAAAAAACACAAAAGAGAGTCTCTATCCTGGTGATAAAGATATTGTATGTTATTAGGAAAATATCAACATGAACATTCAAATCATTAAATAATTTTATAACGTTGGACCAACGCGACCGTTGGACCTTAAGATTGACATCATAACATGTACAGACAATTCACAGACCGAGCTAGTCCCGTCCCAAGTCCCAAGTCCCGAGTATTATGGGTACTCTGTATTATCTGTATTATCAAAATAATATATTATGGAAAAAATATTCGATAAGACCCAATACAACTTTTTTATTACGTGATAGAGCGAGGAATGAGGAAATTAGAAGAATGAGCGGATGCGAGAGGAGTGTTGTGGACAAAATGCGTGCGAATAAGTTGCGATGTACAGTAGAACATGTGGAACAAATAGATGATGAAAAGATGACGAAAAGTATGTAATCTATCTGAAAGAGGGGGTGTGAGGAAGCGCTGTCGTCTAACTAAGAACTACGTGGCTTGATCATTTAGATCACATCTCAAGGAAGAGTCTAAGAAATTGGAGTGCGTGTTAAAGAAAATGTATAAATACAAATGAATAGAAAGAAGTATATAGAGATAGAGCTGTGTAGTGTTCCGTTGTGAGGCTGTAGTATAGAAGTTTAGTACATTTTATTTCAAAAGTCTTGTCTTTGAAGTAATACGTCTATGGTGTGAGTGATATTTGAATTTATTGGTAAACGCATATATATGTCTACACCACTATGACATCTCACACACGCGTAGTAGCGAATAGACTAACTGCGTTGTCCTCCACTTTTTTCTGGAAGTTTTCCCGTATCATGTTTATTATTATTATTTATTTATTGATTTTATTCCTTTTGCATATTATCGTTACATTACAAATTCCTCTGTGCACATCAACATCAATACTTCTTCTTCTCGTTGGGCAATTATAATAATAATAATAATAAGACACAGTCGTAGTTCACAGTCGACACAGTGCGTAAGACACAGTCTCTTGATCTGTTCAAGAGTCGATTGAAAACGCACTTGTTTGGTATATCATATAAATGATATAAATATTGTACGACTTATTGTTATTTATATATGTATAGTTTTTATAATATGCTTACTAATAGACCATTAAAGGTCACGTGGTCTTGTCTATGGATTTGCTTTTGCTTGGGGGGCAAACAGTCAGATTGCGCAAATCATCCTTGTAAGATGTTATGCCATAAGAGGAAAAAAGAAAGTCAGACGACAAAATAATAACAAAATCGACACTGACAGTTTTTTTGATTATTAAGTATTCTTTAGGCGTTCCACCTAATATTACACCGTATTCGTCTGTTGTGTTGGGATACCTGATGCCCCTCAATGATTTTTCTGTGACGTCATCCTTTAATGGTCTATATATTATGTATTATATGTATCAGGCGTGTATCACGGGTATAAACACGATATTTTAGGATGCGCCCTTGAAGTGAATAATATATTCCACAAAACGGCGCACTATAAATTGTCTACTTATTATTATTATTAATAATATATTAGTTATTATTGTCAAATATACAAATATTTTACAAAAGGCGTACATATTGCCTTGAGGCAATGTCTTCCAGTTTGCTGTTTGAGAACTGTTTTACTATAAAGTGAGTTTAGATCAAAAGATAAACAGAAAATGAAATATATAATATAAAACAAGAATACCTATATAAATAATTATTAGTCCCACATGGTAGTGGAGTCTGCCTTTCTTGTTTTGTTTCACCACTTGTTTCTGTCGAGTGCATCCTCATGGGAAACATCGCAGTTCCGCATGTCTTATCTCACTACTACTTCACGCCATCTGCGCTTTGGCCTTCCTCTTGGTCTCTTGCTGGTAACCTCAATACTATTAAGTCTATTCAACACAGGTTCCTGCGACACGTGAACTACCGCCTAGATATTCCCATTGACAATAATTTGAACTATGATTTTTTTGTTGTTGATGGAGATGAGGCTCGTTAGTCTGCTAGATCGCAGAGTGTTGTTCCATCTCCTTACACTGAGAAAGTTAGTGCGACTGTCTCTCTGGATTGCACAGAGTTGCTAGCTAAGCTGAACTTGCACGTCCCGAGTCGTAGCACCAGAAGTCAGGCATTGTTCTATGCTGCGGGATCATCGTCCAACTATAGTTATTACTTAGCAATGAATCGACTCCATGTAATAATGTAATTTGGTTGCTTATGGAGGGAGCATTTTTACTGTGTGTAATATTGTTTTGTTGTTGTAATATCAATGTACACTGTGTATTTATGAATAAAATAAAATAAATAAATAAAAAAAATAGTAGTGAATAATTACTGTGTTAAAGTTGATATCTTGATTCAGAGTACACCGTGAGGAAATGTGCTGTGAGCGGATTTGTTCGAGAGTACATGCTTTCCTGTAGAGACCTGAAATCTCCGTGATACAGGAGAGACGATGGTCCTGGCTGGGACATGTTTTGAGAATGCCCAATGATAGTTGGCTAAAAAGAGCGATGTTCTTCCGTCCGCAAGGGTTCCGTCGGCCCAGGCGTCCCTCTTTCATAATACACCGTTCCTATGACAACGACATCAGAGCGCAGAGACGTTCTGAATGGAGGAGGCTGGTTTCTGCCCTGTGCTCCCGAGAGGAGCGTTGAGGGCGATGATGATGATTGCATGCTTTCCATTGAGAATCCCATGTAGTTTCTGTTATCGTGTATTTGTTTTCATTTTTCTTACATGTTGATTGTGTTTTGTTTTAAGTGTGTTTTTTATGTTATTGTATTGTAAAGGCTATTTTAAAAGGCCGTGTATTATGTAAATAAATAAATATAACAGTGTTAACAGAACTAGTCCGCACTGGCTACCCAATTTGTGAATTGCACTGCTATGATATAGTTTAAAAAATCCCGTGGAGCACCCGGTAAAGAATTGGTCTCCCACTATTCTCCATAAGTTTTCAAGTGTCCTGTAAAAGGCAGGTGTTCGAAAAAATAAGACATTTTACATCTTAAATTCAGCGATGAGGTTTGCCACCCATCCTGAATGTCTTGATTTTATATTGGCACGAAGAGGACAGCTTGCATGTTTCTTACATGCAGCTGGTCTGCTGGCTACCCCACTTGTGGGATATGCCGTGATGGTATAGTAGTAGTGGTATAGTAGAATAGTTACATTATATTGGTAATAGCTGTTTTATGTTTCATATTATTATTTTATGTTTATTTATGGCTCAGTCCAAAACTAGGTTACAGCGAGAACGTTCTGGGAACATTCCTTAATGGACAGTCACGTTACATATATTATATTGATGACAGAGATAGCAATACAGAGCTATTAGACAACGCGGTGTAATGTTTTCAGTTTATAAGTAGCGAGGTAATTACTACATTTTCAAAAAGGGGTAATGCCCTACGCACTTGTAATGAAATATATTTTAGCAGCTGATGTGACGGGGAGGTAAAGATCTTGGCTGTGAGTCACGAGGTCCCAAGTTCGACGAAAACTGACTTAATTTAGCGGCCCCACCCGATGTCGAATATTTTTTTTTTCATAGAAAAAGTAATATTTACGAAACTTGAGGAAATTGTTGCCATATATGTAGAAATATTTTTATGTAAAATTTCCTACAGTTGCGTACACATTACTTTTTCCATGGAAAAAATACTCGACAACGGGTGGTGCCAATTTATATTCGAATTAGATTTTATTATCTCTATGTACCCTCACGCCATGTCCCAGGAGGGGTAGGCAAAGAGATCGGAACGCCATATAGATCTATCCTTACAAATTTCTTTCGCTTCGTCCACATTCATCCAGTTTCTCATACATGCACGCCGATTTCTTTTACTCAACATGCGTTCACGTGGTTCTTGGTCGTTCGCGCTTCCTCACACCCCGTCTTTCAGACAAATACATCCTCTTCGTCATTCTTTCATCTTGCATTCGCTCCACATGTCCAAACCATCGTAACTTATTTACACGCGTTCTATCCACAACACTCTTTCATCGGCTCATTCTCCTAATATCCTCATTCTTCACTCTATCTTGCAACGTTTTACCAACCATTCTTCTCAGTTTACGCATCTCCACGGCATTTGTTCCACTCTCATCTTTCTTCAACCACGTCCAAGTTTCACTTGCATACATTTTGCAGATTTTATTTTATTTTTACGTATGGGTTACACACTTCAAGAGTATCGTCGTGAAAAGGGCCTTGATCTGTGATACAAACAAAAGTGTAGGAGTCTCAATCTATTCCGGGAATCCACTGTTAACACCTTAACAGAAATAAATTATGTTTACTTCTGTTATTTAAAGTGTATATAGGAAACGGATGGTTTGTAATCTCAAATTAAATATACATAATATAGTAAAAAATCTAATTTTATTCCATTGCAAACTTATAGAGAAATATTTAATTTTATATTTTCTAATGCATCTAATACTCTTCCTTATTGGCTTTTATGACACTAGGCGTTTGAAGAAACACCTGTTTTCCTTTTATTGACTGCAGTACCTAAATTTGATATAAATTTCCGGAAAATATTTTCTAAGTTATGTAGGCGCCTTTTATATGTTTTTCGTCCTGTAAAAGGTATGACAGGTATGCATGAATTGTCAATTTGTATAATTTATTTATTTATTTTATTCTTCACTGTACATTGGTTACAATATTACATAATAAAATAGTGTCATAAAAATAACAATTAGGTATAACTATCTGAAAGTGTACCAAATTTGGCAAACTGCACAATTCTACATTTATTTCTTTGTAAAAATGAGTGCTAGATTAAATGGACCTAACTACGTATGTAATTAAATAATTTAAATTGTGTAATTGTGTAAAATAATTCTATTTGAATGTGTACCAAAATTGTTAAACTGCATAGTTTTTCTTATCTTTATTTGCATAAATGAGTGCTAGATTAAACAGAACTAACTACATATGTAAATTTTGTAATTATAACATGTATAGACAATTCACACAGACCGAGCTAGTCCCAAACTAAGATGTGAATCTTGTATTATGGGTACTAACGCGACGATACACATATATACAATGCACTACACACATATACATGTAACACCCAGACCCAGGACAATCTGAAAAAGGTCATTCTTCACTTTGCCCTGGCCGGGAAACGAACCCGGGACCTAGTGACTCAAAGGCAAGTGCGTTAGCCTTCACGCCACACCGGTCGTTAATTATTTTAATTGTTCCCCTCATACCAGCTCTTAATTCCATGTGCTGAATGGGGAACTAGATATTATTGTGTTATGTTATAAATAAATAAACTTGTATAATTTCTATATAATTGTAATTGTAAACTATTTTATTGAATAAATTCTATTCTATTCTATGAATTCAATGTACAATGTATATCATCACATACTTACAACATTAATTGACGTTCGGGTTAATTGGAAGAATCGCGCCTCTGCGATAAGCTCGCTCACCCTCTGTACACTGATTTCATTTTATATTGATATACCGACTAACGAATATGTGTCGCTTATTTTCGAAATCCGTTATAACACATTTTTGTGATTCGGAAAAATTTGATAAAAACTATTATACAAGTATTAAACGAACTTTCCTCAAGTCAAACAATTTTGTTAATCTAATACATATATAAAATTCTCGTGTCACGGTGTTTGTTATCATACTCCTCCGAAACGTCTAGACCGATTTTGATGAAATTTTGCGTGCTTATCGGGCAGGTCTGAGAATCGGCCAACATTTATTTTTCATACCCCTAAAACTTTGGGTTAGTTGGAAGAGATCGCGCCTTTGCGATAAACTCGCCCTCTGTATATTGATTGTATTTAATTTGAATGTATACCTTTTATGTAATTGTTTTTTATCAATGTACAGTAAAGAATGAATAAATAAATAAAAGTTAAGGGTGGTCCGCCCCGAATTTTTATTTTGTATGGTGAGGCATTAAAAAATACATACAGTCCTAAATTTTCACCCTTCTACCATTAAGCCTTATTTTTTAATAAGGATATTACTGTTATTCTTCTTTATATTGTTTTTTATATATTATTGTCTAATGTGGTAGCTTTTTTTTATCATTTTACTATTCTTTTATTTAAATCTGACAACCTTATGTACTTCAAACTTAATATGAAAATTTAATTTGTAATCCTGTGGAGCACCCGGTAAAGAATTGGTCTCCCACTCTTCTGCGTAAGTTTTCGAGTGTCCTGTAAAAGGCAGGTGTTCGAAAAAAAAAAAGACATTTTACATCTTAAATTCAGCGATGAGGCTTGCCACCCATCCTGAATGTCTTGATTTTATATTGGCACGAAGAGGACAGTTTGCATGTTTCTTACATGCAGCTGATCTGCTGGCTACCCCACTTGTGGGATATGCCGTGATGGTATAGTAGTAGTAGTAGTAGTAATTTGTGTGCACTTATAAATAGGGCGATATATTGATACCATTTTTTTGTTTGCATTGTTTGTTTTTATGCATATATATTGTCTGTAGTGTGCTGTTGATGTGAAATAAATAAATAAATAAAATTAGTAATACAATCATTTTCAACTCCGGTCAATATTATAATGTAAAGGTATGGCACAACAACGTTTGCCGGGTCAGCTAGTTTATTATAAAATTGTTAAAAAAATTCAATTTTAAAATAATTTTTTGAGTTGTTGATGAGTTTTATCCTCACCTTTGTAATATCTTTTGTAATTTTTACACCATGTATTCCCGATCCTTCAAGGGACAATATTATTAGATATTAATTAAAATGATGTAGATAAGTCGAAGGTGGATAATGAACTAGTGATACAATAAATACAAGTCCAACGCACTCCAAATAGGGCTATTGACCATTTGATGATTGTACATAAGAAACTTATATATTTGTATATCTTTAAGTCGGAGCGAAACTATACTATGTCGAATTTTGATCAAAATGAATTATGAATTATTGTAAGCGAGATGTCCAATCATTAGAGCATAGATTGGCTGAAATTTCCAAGAGTTTTATATATCTTAGCATACGTTTATATAATAAATTGCTCTGTAATATGTACATTGGTTACGATATTTCAAATCAATATACAAAATCTCATAAAAATATCAGTTATACAATTCAATGTGTTATTTTGTTAACAATGTTATGTAATGATGATGTGCAAAAAGAATAAATAAATAAATAAATGTACAAAGGGCGAGTTTATCGCTAAAATGCAATGTCTTCCAATTAACCCGGTTATAAAATTAAAATAATACATAATTATATATCAACAGAAATAATAGAAATAAAAATAAAACAATGAATCTATAACTGTTATTAAAAAATATATGAATTATAATCATTTTTGACAGTAATTGACAAACATTTTGTAAGAAATAAATAAACAAATGAAATTATGTATGTAACTATGTATGTTGAAAATCTATGAACGGACATGAAATGAAAATTGACGTTTCATGACATCGTGCAGTTTTGCTCCGATATACAGATAATAACATTAATAATAATATGTAATAATGTGATAGATTCTAATATTGCGTTTAGGAAATACATAACAGGGACATAACATCCTTATTGAAAACATATTATTGTGATGAAAGCAAACAGTGAGTGTAGGAAGAGCCAAACATGACATAATATTGTTAACAGGTGCAATCTTAAACATCATGAACAAATTTAATACGATATATTATATACATATCGTCTAATCTTGAATAATAATGTGGCATCTCAGCAACTTTCTGAGCTCTGTGTTCTCAAAACACCTGCTAGTGGAACCCTACGCTCAGCAAAGACATCCACCAATATGCTAGAATAGATCAATAATGCCAAAAAGTTCTGCTTCTACTACAGAGCTTTTGTTGTCTAATCCTGAGGATCGTAACCATCATCCCAGCTAAAAAAAATTTTTTTTTTAAATATATCTGGGTTTTGTTATTAACCCAAATACAACCTTATACACCTTTCACAGTAAGCTAAAAGCTAGTGTCGTGAAAGGGGAGTTTGCTGGCACCTGGGATCGAACCCCGGACCCCTTGTTCACAAGGCCGAGACTCTACCTCCAGGCTACCGACAAACTCTTACATAGTCTGGGCAAAAATATTAATGTCCATTTTTCTGAGCAATTCAATGTGTGCGAGTCATCTATAGTAGTTCAAAATTTAATTTGATTGACATCCACACTTCTGAGTAAGTGAAAATCCAGTTTTCAACACAACAGACTGTGTTACATACAATAATCTTACATACTAATTAATTAATTAACTAATTACAAGTCTACAAAGGTTTAGTAATTAAACTGTGTGTTTTTTACTTAGATACTTGATAGTGGTATAAGTCTGAGAGATCGTGTGCGTAACAGTGATATACGAAAGGAATGTGGAATGAAAGTTGGTGTAATTAATTACAAGGATGAATATAAATAAGTTAAGATGGTTTGAGCACGTGGAAAGAATGAATGAGGACAGAATGACCAAGAAGATATTATATTTGGTTGAGAGGAATGGTGCTCGAAGACGTGGACGTCCGAGGATCAAATGGCAAGATCATTTAAATCAAATCCTACACGACGGTCACGTGTTGAGGAGCACATTAAACAGGAGAGCAGCCTGCATGAGGAATTGTATGACAGTGACGGAAGCGAAAGATGTATGCAGGATAGAAGGAAGTGGCGCTCGATCCTTTCTGCCTACCCCACGAGGGAAGCGGCGTGATGGTATGAATGTATTAAGGGAAAATCTTTTGAAGAAAGGCTGTAAGTATCTCGTCTACACTAACGTAGAACACTTTTAGTCTCTTGAAAAAAATTAAGTAAGTACAAACACAAAAATGTTGATAAAATTTGCACATTAGAGGTGTCACATTACCATTACTTACAGCAAGAAAAATGGGTAGATCATATTATTATTAATGTTACTATGATTGTATTGTGTTATGTGTGTGTATGTCAACTGTGTGTTAGTAGATAGTGTTTGTGTGTGTGTGTGTTTGTATGTGCTATCAATTCAACAGCCCTTATTCTGTAATATTATTACCTATGTACATACAAGTGCGTTGAACCACTCACACCACCAATAGTAGTAATATGTAGGTATCTATTGTTATTCACACTGCGCGGAGCGACGAAATGTTGAAACAATGAAGTAACAATCCCAACATACTGTTTATAATAATTTTAATAATGGCGTGTACCCGTTGCCGGGTATTATTGAGAGACTGAATTTGATCGAGCATCCTGCCGACGGTGCCATCCAAGGTGACTGTGAAGGCCGATCCTGGACAGGCTCACTTTGTTATATTCCGGACAAGGCTGCTCCTCGTTTATGATGGGTCTGCGAGTTGTTCGACTTTGCGGGCCGCTATAGCCATAAATGATTTTCCGCCTATTTATTGGTAAACTGTTAAACTCTTCCAGAAGAGGCCTATCTGTGCTGGAAACTCCACATGACAGAGAGAGATATAGAGAGAGAGAGTGTGAGCGAGCGTGTGTGTGTGTGTGAGAGAGAGAGTTTTCTTTTTAAATTTTATGTTATATGACTAATTAATATGAAGAGTGCATGCGAATAGAGAACTCCTGACGAATATTAGGGTTCGTTAAGTATCATATTCGGGCCACATCCTGCGGGCGATAAATATCAGCTTCTTCAGTTGATAATTGAGAGAAAGATTGAGGGACATCGTGGAGTGGGAAGGAGGCAGATGTCGTGGCTGCGTAATACAGTACGGCAATGGACCGGAATAACACAGATGGGAGAGCTGAGGCCTGAGCCAATAACACACTTTCGCGTCACGTTCCCGCTCCGTTAACGTTCGAGTATAGACCTCTATGGGCCTATAGGCCTCTGGTCCGCACAGCGCGAGACAGAGTGGCAGTCTCCAGAGTGATCGCCAAAGTCGGGGGGACCTGGGCCCGAAGTCAAAACACATTTTAACGTTACGTTTTTTCGTTCCGTTAGCGTTCAAATATAGACGACGTTGCGAGCAAGTTTCAATTTCGTAGAGAAAATACACAATAGTTACGAAAATTGACACATTGGCGCAATAACGTCGTCTTCATTCGAACGATAACGATCCAAAAAGGCAATGAACCCGTCATTTGTACTACTTTAAAAATGTACAATAAAGATTATTTTATTTTTATTTTATCTTTATTAAAACGTAACGCTAAAACAGCACTCAAAGAAGAAGAATAATTATAACTAAATAAAATGCCTCTAGCTAATCAGCACATGGGGATTAACCAACAATAGCGATAGCACCTCTACCTAATATTTTTGATTCAATTGTGACCGTTCTTTCTCGCTTTCCACATAACCTCCTTTATTCACCATCTACAGCACGGTGTAGGATCACGCAGCAAGAGGGTACAGAACTCTATACAACCACTACTCTCTCTTTCTCTCTCTCGTTCTCTCTGAGAGGGGCTATAAAGAGCCCACCAGCCTCTGTAGTACACAGTACAGGATACATGAACTGTTCTTTATTTCCCATCCCATCCCGACCTACATTCTCCAGTAATAGGTTAATGCGTGCATTGCTCCGAAATGGGTGGGGTGTAGAATAACATGAAATACATAATTGAAGACGTCTCCCGAAAAAGGGTCTATATAAAAAAATATCGACTGTATAGTTCTGTAACTTGCGGGATAGAGTATGAAGAACGAGGATATCAGGAGAATGAACGGATGCAAGAAGAGTGTTGTGGATAGAATGCGTGTAAATAAGTTACGATGGTTTGGACATGTGGAGCGAATGTATGATGAAAGAATGACGAAAAGGATGTATTTATCTGAAAGAGGGGGGTATGAGGAAGCGCAGACGGCCAAGAACCACGTCGCTTGATCATTTGGATCAAATCTTCAAGATCGGTCGCGTGTTGAGTAAAAGAAATCGGCGTGCATGTATGAGAAACTGAATGAATGTGGAAGAAAGTTTGTAAGGATAGATCTATATGGCGTTCTGTTCTCTCTGCCTACCCCTCCTGGGACATGGCGTGAGGGTATAGATAGATAGATAGACAGTTCTGCAACTAAATAATTAAAAATGTCTTTCATTCGAGACATCACCATTTTTAAATTTTCATATATGTATATTATGTAATTCTCAATAACTATCTTCTCCTTAACGATTTAATAACATTTAGAGACTATTTTTGGCACAAATCATCCTTGTAGGATGCTGTGCCATAAGTGAAAAATAATAATATGAAATTATATTATGTACCTATGCTTTAAAAACAGTTTTTTTTATAATGTTTACATGTTCAACAAATTAACGTAAAAGGGTTTACGTGAAAAATTAAAGACATCCTTATTCGCTTAACTCATAGAATTTTCCAATTGTTTTCTCCGTAATTAATGTATTACTGTGAATATTTTTCTTATTGTCTTCTGCACTGCCCAAAAATATTTACAATTAATAATAATAATATTTTTTTTTAATTTTTTTTTAATAATAATAATTTATTTACCAAAAAAAAATATTTACAAAAACAGAGTATAACATTTTTTCACTATTTAAATTCACATTTATGAACTCAATATTACCTCACTGGATTTGCACCCGTATCGAGGTAATATTATTTACTATAACAACCACAAAAAAGAATACCATAAAAAATAACAAAAATTGACATAATTGTTTATGCTGGACTACCTCAAAGCCTTCTAAATCGTTTGCAGCTGGCGTTCAACAGTGCTGCCCGGCTCATTTTCCGAGAGGGCAAAAGATGCCACATCACTCCCCTCTTAGAACGACTACACTGGTTGAGGGTCGAGGAAAGGGTGACATTCAAGGTGTGCCTTTTGGTGTACAAGGCTATTAACAAAATGGCACCATCGTACCTCACAGAGCTTTGTCCCCTTGACTCGACCACTAGAAGACCTCTGCGCTCTATGGAACTGGCCGTAAATAGACTTACTGAGCCCAATAGAGCCGGTAAGTCCAATTTCTACGAGAGGGCCTTTGGTGTTGTCGGACCAGTTAGGTGGAATCGCCTACCGGTGCTGCTGAGAGATGGTCAGACGGTCACTAGCTTCAGAAGCAAATTAAAGACTGAACTCTTCACTGGCGCCCTTGAGACGGTCTAGAGACTGTAAAACGGCGTCATAAATAAAATCATCCAAAATCATCATCATCATAATCAAAAAAGAAAAGGCTTATATATTACAATTAAACAACAATTATTATTATCTCCTTACTGTATTACAATAATGTTCTTGACATTTACCAAACCTTTGTTGACATTTACACTCTCACCAAAATGTTTTGACTTTTCTAATTGTTTTGTTTTGACTCATTTTATAATTGTTATAGTTTGATTTCCAATTGTATTTGTTCTTCGCCAGTTGTTGTTCTGTTCCAACTGTGTTGTAAATGATAATTATGTTTGTTTTTGTTTTATATTTTAACATGTCAAAGGCTCACGCCGTGGATTTATGTATAAATAAATAAAATAAATAAATAGATATGTAAAAATATAACAGACTGCATTTATCTTTGTAAAAACACAGTTTATATTTCACTTAAATTTGGATAAAAACGGATAAATGGAAGTCCCCAGACCTCTGCGCTATCCGGGTGGTCGGTGGATCTCCTTCACTTAAATTCATTGACAGAAAACTCGAGTTCTTTCATCAATATAATTATACCAATTGACATTTAGGTACAAGAGAACATTGAATATTTCAATTCTTCAATACATACCGTTTGACATTTTCAATGTTCTCGTGTAAATGTCAATCAGTGTAATTGACGAAAGTACTCGAAGCTTCTCTCAATAAATTTAAGAGAAACATAAACTGTGTTTTTATGAAAATAAATATGAAATATTAATTGTGTCGGTGCACACGTAGTAGAATTCCATAATAATGCAATTTGAAACAAGTGTTCCTTTCTACTATTGTTTGTTAATTCGCAGAGAGACGTCTTTCGACTTATAAGGTCATAATAATAATAATAATGAACTCAAAGATGGGCTGGTCAAGTACAAGAAATATGTTTAATGGTTATTATGTTATATTTTGTAAAATTTAATTGTATGTTGCCCATTTTTTTAAATAAATAAATAAAAAAAAAAAAAAAAATTATCAATCGTCGAGATTGATAATGACCTTATAAGTCGAAAGACGTCTCTCTGCGAATTAACAAACAATAGTAGAAAGGAACACTTGTTTCAAATTGCATTAAATATGAAATAAAAAAATAATAACAAAAAAATAAAATTAGTATGAATTTTCACTCTGTGAACGTAATGAAAAATAATTAAAATACAATATTTTGAAACATGTATACGTTTTTATACTGTAAAAAAAATCTCAAGCCTATACATCCTTATTCGGGGTACATCTACAATTGTATATAATCTTCTTACTATGATCTCACAACGTAAGTACAGAACGAAAATTGTTATCGGGAAAATCGACCGAAAATAAGATTCTCCCTGTTTTGTTTGTTTATCTGCCTTGCTGTTCAGTGGAATTTTGGAATAGAATACATCTCCCCTCTCTTCTGTTAATTTTCATATTGTGTCGTTCTGGAAAAAGCAATAGATATTCATCGAACATTACAAACAAGATCTTTCATTCAAATATCTCGGGGTACAAATCGACTGACCAGTTCCACAATTCAATAAGTAGAAATGTCTTATATTCGAGAAATCATCATTTTTGTTTTGCTATATTTATAAATTATGCTTTAAAAACACAACAGAAAGTGAAATATACGACTGCGAACATTGCCATAAATGATGTGAGCATCAAACAAGTAAGAGAATTCGTGTACTTGGGCAGCAGAATAAACCTGGATGGACGCTCCAAATCAGAATTTGTGAGCAGAATAAACCAGGCAAGGATTGCCTTTAACAAAAAATCGAAGATATTGGAATCCCCAAATATTGATCTAAGCGTAAGGAAGAACCTTACTAAAGCCTTTGTATGGAGCATTCTGCTTTATGACTGTGAGACGTGGACCATCAGCAAGAGTGAAAGCGGACGGTTGGCGGCCTTTGAGATGTGGTGCTACAGACGCATGCTTAAGATCCATTGGTCGGAACACGTCGAAAACGAAGAAGTATTAACCAGGGTAGGCGAAAAAAGGCAACTTCTTAAGAGAATCGGCCAACAACGAGCTAACTGGATTGGCCACAACATCAGAGGCAGAGGCCGACCAAGAGACACGTATATGGACCAACTGAAGAGGGGCATGAACTGTGGCTCATACGTAGGGTTGAAAAGACTGGCTGAGAATAGAGACGAATGGAGAAGAAAAACCAAACGCGTTGCAGACCAATCCAATGGATTGTAACTTATTATATATATATGTAGGTACTATATAATAATTAACACACTGTTAGAGGCATTATTTTGTCTTTGTTTCGTTGAAAATATATCGGCATATCTCACAATCAATGGGGTAGTCAGCAGACCAATTGCAACTGTAATAAACATGCAAGCCGTGCACTCCTTGTCGACATGAAATTAAAATATTCAGAATGGGTGGCAAAAAACCTCATCCATAAATTTAAGATGTAAAACTTTTTTCCGTAAAT
Source organism: Athripsodes cinereus (assembly GCA_947579605.1). Classification (NCBI taxonomy): domain Eukaryota; kingdom Metazoa; phylum Arthropoda; class Insecta; order Trichoptera; family Leptoceridae; genus Athripsodes; species Athripsodes cinereus. Next base: position 736,802 of record OX388325.1, on the reverse strand, counting down.
TTCCGAGTACCTTGTGAAGGCAGGTGTTCCAAAAAATGAAGACATATTACATCTTAAATTCAGCTATGAGTTTTGCCACCGATCCTGAATGTCTTGATTTTTGTTGACAAGGAGGAGACGGCTTGCATATTTATTACCTACATGCAGCTGGTCTGCTGGCTACCTCACTTATGGGATATGCCGTAGTAGTAAAACTCATTGAACAGAGTGGAAGACCATTTTTTTGCCGGGTGCTCCACGGCTCATGCATAGTGGCATCAGAAAATGTTATCGAAAAAATAATTTTAAAATTATAGTTCTTGAAAATAAGTTTTTTTTTGTCTTGTGAGGTAGAAATACCTACCAAATCGCTTGTTATAAAAATAAATAAGGATGGTCACAAATTCCCCCTTTATCTCCCCCTATCGGCCACCCGGCAAGCTCCACTGATACTCCCCCCCTCCATTCTTCTGCCTTAATTCGTCCCCCTGGCAACGACCTTCGACAAGAGTATCGGAAATCGTCATTTCGCTACTTCAAATCATATCACATAATATCTAATTCTGGTAAAAATAATAGACCTCCAACTCTTTTGTGTAAGTTTACGAATGTCCTGTAGAAGGAAGGTATTCATAAAAATCCACTTTTCAATTTTATTTATTTATTTATTCTTTACAGTGCATTGATTACAAACAATTACATAAAAGGTAAACATTCAAGTTAGATACAATCAATATGGGACGTGACGGAAAAGGGCCGATGGACGCACCGACTGATCAAAAAAATCAAACATATACAAACAAACAGATACAAAGAAAGCATGGAGTTCTGAGCTTCCGACGTAACGCTTAAATGTGTTTTGACTAGGCGCACTGGTCGGGGATCAAACTCGGGACCTCATGAATCAAAGTAAAACAAAAGAGCTTTACCTTTGCACCAGACTGGCCGTCATTCATAACATAATATAATGGAAAAAAATTGTTATCAATTACGTAGTAATATATTGTACTTACCTATGCAATGAGTATGGTGATAAAAAATTACAGTATTTATTAGTTATGTGTAATTCAGAATGTCAGAGTTAAACTACACTATGTCACGAGACGCCATTTTCTAGGCTTCGAAATTCTTTCTTACAAACCACAATGACAGTTTCGTGTGTAAGTATTGTTCTGAGATACCTAGTATGGGTATCTCATGCTAGATACTTCCAAATGTATCATAAGCATACACGTAGTGTTGTGGAATTCTCAAGAAATAATTTTTGGAGAAATTTACCGAGAAATTTCTCGGTAAATTTCTCGAAGTAGAGAATTTTCCGAGAATTTTTTTTATTTTTTATTTAACAGTATAATAATAATAAATACTTTATTCAATCAATCAATAACAATGTACAAATGTTGAGACAATTTATCACCAATATGGCTACAATTAATTATGGAAACAAAAAAATGTTAGGTACCTACACAGAAAAATCGCTAATAACTGATGTAAAATCTTGATGTTTGACACCCCACATGCCCATATTTAGGATAAAAAAAAATTTCAGGTACGTACTTGGAAAAAAGTGTTAAAAACCTCTGATTTGGGCCTTATTCAGCCCCACAAATTTTGGATCCATCAGGTTGGCTACGAAAAGTACTGGGCGAAAGATCATAAGAAAAATTATGGAGAGAAATTTCTCTTCCATCACAGGAGAAATTCTTGGAGAAATTTCTCGTTCTCGAGAAATTTCTTTGGAGAATTTTCTCTTCTCACATCACTACATACACGTAATAGAAGCCTTCAGTTTGATGCCCGATAGCTTAATAGGTTCCGAATCCCGTCCGGGGCACTTCCAATAATAAGGTGACGTTGTCTTTTTTAAGCCTTAAATGGTGGTTTTACGTGTTAAATTTACGAATTTTCATGTCACTTAAGAATAATAATAATAAACTTGCATGAATAGACAATTCACACAGATCGAGCTAGTCCCAAACTAAGATGAATCTTGTATTATGGGTACCAACACGACGATACACATACATATGTACAATGCACTAAACATAATATATAGGTACACTTTATTGCACAATACAATATTACAAAGTTATAAAATAATGTGATACAAATAAGTGATATTGTACAATGGGCGAGTTTATCGCAGAAGCGATATCTTCCAACTAACCCATGAAGACTATCTTCCAGCTAACACTAACTAAGAATGAGAGGAGAGGATGTAAGAGGAGTGACATGGATAGATTGCGTGTATAAATAAGTTACGATGATTTGGACATGTGGAGCGTATGGATGATTGAAGGTTGTGTCTGGCTAAAAGAGGAGATCTGAGAAAGCGAGGACGTCCGAGAACAAACGTAAGTGGCTTGATCACGGCTTATATCAAATTCTCAAGGTCGGCCGAATGTTGAGTAAGATAAATAGGCTTGCGTGTATGAAAAACTGGATGAATGTAGAGGAAACGCAAGAAGAACCTATGTAAGGGATTGGTCTCTATGACGTTTCATCCCCTCTGCCTGTCCTACCAGGATTTCGTCGACCCGGGCGTCCCTCTTTCACAATACACCGTTCCTATCTCAACGATATCAAAGCGCGGGAAATATCGTGGGAAGAGATGACGCTATTGTCACAGAGACTCTCTGAATGGAGGAGACTGGTTTCTGTCCTGTGCTCCCGAGAGAGGCGTTGAGGACAATAATGATGATGAAATAACTTCTGCCTTCTGATCCAAAATATTGAAATAATAATTTATTACAGATAGACAGACTGATGAGTCACTTTGTCAAAATTCGACATGTTGACGTTTCGCTCCCACATTTAGATATTATATTAACATGGTCTGTGTTCACACTCAACTAATGCACATACACTTTATAATACAACTTTATATACCTACTAGTTTTATATCTATCTATATTGTCAGTTGCAGTACAATATAATAACTAGGTCAAGCAGTAACATTGAAACAGTACTGTGTTGACATTGATACTACATTACGAAACATTTATATATACATACATACAGACATATATATATACTATGAAGATAAAAATAATATATGTCTACATATAATACTACATATCTTTTATAAGCTACGGTGGTTTGAACATGTTGAACGAATGAACGAGGTAAGAGGATATACTTGTCTGAAAGAAAGGATGTGAGGAAGCACGGGCGTCCGAGAACCATCTGGCTTGATCAAGTGGATCGTATTCTCAAGGACAGCCGTGTGCTGAGTAAGAGGAATCGACGTGCGTGCATGAGAAATCGTATGAATGTAGAGGAAGCGAAGTGTGTAAAGGATAGATCTATTTGGCGTTCCGTTCTCTCTGCCTACCCCACTTGGGACTCGACGTGAGGGTATAGTATTTTTTTTAGCCTCTTACACGTTTAAAATACCTTAAAAAATCATACAACTCAAATTTTTCATTCACAACAGTTGGAGCAAGACAAGAATAACATTGGCGAAGAACAAAACACAAATGGGAATCAATTAATAATATCAATAACTCTAGTCAAATCACAAAATATTGGAGTGTCAGAATAGAATGTCAATGAAATGTTTAGTACTTCAAGATTACATTTTTTACGTTAGTTACACATGAAGCTGTCATTGTGGTTTGTATGAGAGAATTTCGAAGCCTTCGATATGTCGCCCGGTAGTTTAATTGGATAAAGCAGAACACTTCGCGATAAGGATGGTTTGCCGGTTCAAGTCCTGTCCAGGGCACAACTACCAAATAAGCTGATGCTGTCTTTTCTAAACCTTATATTTTTGTTTCGGGTGTTAAATTTACACATTATGTAACCAAATACATAAAATATTCAGGGATGTTAGGTGTGGGTGTTTTAGAACAAAGCAATGGCGAAGTTAAAGGAATTTGCACACTAATAATGTCCACTATGTTAGAAAGACAATATTTATTAATCTCCAATGATTCCTGAACGTTCAGTTTACGTCCCTTACCCTCACAATGTAAGGCCATTACATTTTCAACTTTTTAAAAGAATGATCATTCTCGATGCAATGGTCTGCCATTTCCGAATGCCCAGAAACTTTTTGAAATTCCTAGATTAACTACATTTATGTAAAGGTATTCTTGTTTTATTATTTATTATATATTACATTTTCTGTTTATCTTTTGATCTAAACTCACTTTATAGTAAAACATAGTTATCAAACATTGTAGTAGGTTTACTGGAAGACATTGCCTCAAGGCAATATGTACGCCTTTTGTAAAATTTATATTTGGCAATAAAGTGTTTATTATTATTATATGTGCATAATCTAATATGTAGCTGGACTCAATGAAAAAGATTACATTAAATGCAGCACGCAGTCACAGATATATTATACATAAGTGTAGATAGTCAAAGCTTGCTATCGCTTAGGACACTTCTGTTATCATTCATAGTTCTATGTATATTAGTCGCAGATAGATAGATATATAGAGTCATAATAAGGTGTTGTTAAGCATAAGTCGATATGAATGAGACATATATTATTTATAGTATTGGTATATAAATAGTAGAATTCCATAATTGGGTATATTGACACAAGTGTTTCGTTCTACTATAGATAAAAAACAACGCGAGAGAGAGACGTCTTTCCACTTCTTAGATCACTACCAGTTTGATAAAGATTGATTGAGTCTGTCTTTCCACTTCTTAGGTTATTATCAATCTCTTCTCAACCAATGATAATAAAATTGATTGATGTTTTTGCATTTCTTAGTTCATTATCAATCTCCTTTAAATCTATAAATGCCTATAAAACTGATTGACGTCCTCGCACTTCTTAGTTCATTATCAATCTCTTCTCAACCAATGATAATAAAATTGATTGATGTTTTTTCACTGCTAAGGTCATTATCAATCTTCTCTCAATCAATGCCTATAAAACTGATTGACGTCTTTCCACTTCTAAGGTTATTATCAATCTCATCTCAACCAATCTTTATCAAACTGGTAGTGATCTAAGAAGTGGAAAGACGTCTTTCTCTCACTCTGTTTAATCTACAGTAGAACGAAATGCTTGTTTCAATTTACCCAATAATGAATGAGACACTCCAAAGATTTGAAGAATATTCCTTAACTGACATATCATCCGAACAAAAAATATATCGTGCAAGCTATTTCTATTAGCAAACCGAGGAAAGGTGTTCTGATGCTTTCGAAACGGCTTAGGCTGGTTAAAGTGTAGTTTACTCATGATACGCTCACCAGTTCGTCGGTAGCCTGGAGGTAGAGTCTCGGCCTCGTGAACAAGGGGTCCGTGGTTCGATACCAGGTGCCGGCAAATTCCCCTTTCACGACACAAGCTTTTAGTAGCTTACTGTGATAGGTGTATAAGGTTGCATTTGGGTTTATAACAAACAAAACCCAGATACAGCTTTTAAAAAAAATAAAAGTTCCACTAATTCTTGTTTAAAATAGATCCACCGACCATGTGGATAGCGCAGAACTCTGGTTTTTTCCATTTGTCCCGAATTCTACACAAAGCAATTCTTGCCCACAACAGAGGCGTCATAAGTGGACAGTAGCCTGAAGAGGCGTCATAAGTGGACAGTAGCCTGAAGACTTACCATAGCTTCACGTGGGAAAAGGAATTTACTATTCTCTCAATTTCAATGTTCTAGGATCGATTTGCTTTAACATTTGAACCTTAAATTTGTCTATGGTCTCGCCAGAATCGATTTGCTTAGGAATGAACTTCAGAGTCACGTCCAAGAGATTTTCTCTTGCTCCATTTCCACTATAATTATTTACCATTCAGACCTGTCTTCTTGCACCACAATGAACATGATGCAAATTGATAAATGGTAGATAATTTCTTATCTTGGACATCAAGTAATGCCAATTAAAAAAACAAGATCATTCAGTGACCACGAAGTAAGTTACTGTGTGATTTCCCTATTGTACGAAATAGGCGCAAATGCAATAGTTAAATAACAATGTCTTTAAGTAATTCGCAAGAAATATTATGACAGTCGACAGCTGACTATTTCATGGTGCTTTGAAAAAGTTATGCAAAGTCTAAATTGTGCAATTTTGTGACATTGTCACCGCAATCGACGGTAATTATTATTATAGACTAAACTAATAATGAATTGTAAGATCATAAGCTTTCACGGCTGGGGTTATAAGTACAAACTTGGTCTAATGGGCAGAAATTCTCCCAACGTTTCGCCTAAACCAGTAGAATGCATCTTCAAGGGAGGTGTTTGTGTGAATGTCTAAAACTAATAATAAATTGTAAGATTTTAAGCTTTCACGGCTGGGGTTGTAAGCTTATAAATACTAACTTGTTCCGGGTTTTGAGGCCTTAGTCTGGTGAGCAGAATTTTCTCGACTTTTCGCCTAAACCTGTGGTATGCATCTTCAAGGGAGGTGTTTGTGTGAATGTTTAGCTGACTTTTGCCGCAACCGGAGATGAGACGATGAGACAAAGGGCGGAGCCCTTTTCTCAGTTTTTGTCTCACAGGAGGCTCAACTGACACTAGTGTTGAAATATTTATTGTTTATTTATTTATTAGAACAAACAAACACCAGCACTCAACAGGCACATCAAATACATATAGCAAAACAACAGAAACAAATTAAGAATCAAAGTCGAGCCCTATTACAGGCGTTATTGGTTAGTCTCTGAGTCCGCCGCAGGTCCAGGCTGGCCTACCATCCCAGAGCACCCGGAAGAACTCATAGAGCACTAAAGTACTCCCAAGAGTCCAACCAAGTTACCTCAAGATACCAGGAGCAAACCCAACAGCAAACAACAGATGTACCTACAATATTAGTCTCTATTATGTATTACATATTACACATTACATACAGTTTGTATGTTTCTTACATGCAGCTGATCTGCTGGCTGCCCCACTTGTGGCATATGCCGTGATGGTATAGTAGTATAGTGGTATAGATGTATTACATATAATTCTAAAATATAGCGAGTAAAAATAAAAATAATGAAAATAATTGGCATTTGACATATTTTTTGATAAGATAGATAGTTACATGCTTTACCCTTTTATTATTGTCCACAGAATTGCACTTTTTCTCAGAGGGTGCATGCAGCAATTCAAATTGAAAGGGAATTCAATTCAGCATTTCTAATTCTAACTGAGAATAAAAAAATAGAACATTTACGGTGTATGACATTGTAATCCATCGCCGTGCCGTCTTTAATTAAATCGAATCAACATATTTATATAATGAAATATCAATACAAAATAATAATGAAAGTGAAAGAAAGATGAGGAAAAGTATTGCAAATAGTAGCTGCTGTTACTTCACTCTCAGTCAATAAGCATTGATAATAAACAATAATATTAACGTACTTACATAGTGAGTTGCTATCTGGCAGGCAATAATAGTCATACAAATTTACTTAATAAATATTTGTGTTCCTTTGTATTTTTTTTATGTTAGTACCTAATATTCACTAAGCAGTTCCATAACTCGACAAGTAGAAATGTCTTATATTCGAAAAATCATAATTTTGGCAGATCAAGACAAAGATTGTTGGATAACATCGACCGAGATCTAGAGGAGCTCAATGCTAAAGACGACTGGCAGTCCATTTCTCAAGATAGAAAGGCTTGGAGATCTATTGTTTCGGAGACAAGGGCTGTTCGGCCGTCGGAAATAAGTAAGTAAGTAAGTTTGTAATTTAATATATTTATATTATTATATTTTTTAAAAACACAACAGAAAGTGAAATACACTTTATAATAATAATAATAACTAGACAACTTTTTTTAAGATGCGCCGTTTTGAGGAAAAATCACAGCAAGGCCTCATTCAAGAATCATTACACCTCCTGAACAATAGGGTCTTTAACCTCGCCCTGAACACCTCCACACTCTCCAGAGTTGGCAAATCATAGGGAATTTTGTTCCACAGCATCGGACCAACCACACAGAAGGTTCGGTCAACATAGTTGGCCAGACCCCCCTACGCGGCACCACAAGTCATATTGACAGTCTGTGTTAGCAGACCTTAGTGATTTTTGCCTTTCCGTTAATAGCCACACTGTTAAGTACCAATAATGGATGTTATTCTTTGGATTGTTTCTAAATACATACCAACTACATAATGGATGTGAAGTTTGTATTTTTATTTTATTTTGTGATTTTTTACGTAAAATGTATATTTCAATTTGTAATATTCTTTGTAAAGGCATAAGCCGTATATTTAATAATAAATAAATATAACAGTGCTAACGAAACAATACAAAATTTAAAATACCAAATAGAACAATACAAAATTAAAAATACTAGGACGATATGCAGTGGCGAGATTATCACTATAAATTTTTCCATTTTACCGTTTCCTGGGTGAAGGCGAGTAGTACTTCTCTAGTATAATATTATTAATAATCTTGTTGTTGTATTGAGTCGCAATGTAGTAGTGTGTAATAGTGTAGTATAGTATGATATAAAGCAGGGAACCTTGGCCCAGATTCGCACAAGTTTGCGCATTCATATTATAGGTATACAGTGTGCGCAGAGTGGGCATCATATAAACTGCGAAGTGTGTCAGGTGTAAATGTCAAAAAATGTACAATCTTCTACTTCTACTACCACTATCCCACTGCATATCCCACAAGAGATGTAGCTAGTAGATCAGCAATAAACTTGCGAGCTGTGTCCTCTTCGTGCCAACAAGAAAATATTATCTCCTGCCCACTGGCGTGGTAGGGTCGGAGATGCCAACACTGGCATAGTGGTATTAGACTAGAGAGAATTGAAATATAAATAAATTGTCACCTAAACGAATAAATAGGAGTCCTTGGACTCCTCAAATATCCGACAAATAAAGTTATTTCAACATGTTATTATAACTGACAATAAGACGATTCTTACAAAAATCATTACAGCTGAAGACCAATGCGATCCCAGAAAATAACTTTAAAATGGTTAGATGGAAGAAATCGCTATTAGGTACATATAGTGATGTGAGTAGAGAAAATTCTCCAAAGAAATTTCTCGAGTAGGTACAAGAAATTTCTCCTCATATCTGACAACCTGATGGGTCCGAAAATTCGTGGGGCTGATTTGGGCCTAAATCAGAGGTTTTTAATACTTTTTCTTTGTAGGTACCTACCTCTGTTGGGACTATTGACCGGTAAAATATTTGTGATTTTCTTTAAAAGTTGTACGAGTTTGAAGTCTTTTAACTTTCCATCAATTTTCCGTGACTTGACATTGGTCAACAAGGCATTTGTGAAAAGCCCTTGCAGGACCTTTGCCTCCAAAATAATATATAGATCTCCAAGCCTTTCTATCTTGAGCAATGGAATGCCTGTCGTCTTTAGCGTTTAGCTTCTCTAGATGCCTAAACCTTGTTATTTTTTATTAAACTGTTTCTTATTTTTCAAAAATAAGATATAGCACTCGTGACGACGAATTTATATACAGCCACAGAAAAGGGCATCTCGTATATTATGTATATACAAATTTACAAAACTGAAAAAAAACTCACTTGGGCGTTTTGCAGTGTTACTATTTTCACGCTATGTCCGCGACTATCATTTTCCACTCCTGTAATGTATGAATGTAGTGCCACGGTCAATGTCGTTGTAGTCTTTATGACATTACGGTCTATATCGTAAGCACTTATATAAAAAAAAAAACAGTAGGTATATAACAATAAAAATATATATTGTATAAATACAAATAATAATTGTTTTGCAATTATTTCTTGATCAATCAACAACAAGTTTGCCCTTCCTATTGCACAGTAAAAACGGCGCAGTGAAAACATTATGCGGTGATTGCGGTACCTACTTGATAAAAATAATAATAATAATTCACTCTCGAACTTTTAGACATAATTAATTCTGAGGTGTGGCACACCACCCATTCTGAAAGAATATCCATTTTTTAATTTGTGAAATCTACTGATTTAAAAAAAACATATATATCTGGGTTTTGTTATAGACCCAAATACAATTTACCTTTCACAGTAAGCTGATCGCTTGTGTCGTGAAAGGGAAGTTTGCCAGCGGCACCTGGGATCGAACCCCGGACCCCTTGTTTACAAGGCCGAGAATCTACCTCCAGGCTACCGACAAACTCGTATTATTCCACATGCGGGGTTACCAGCGAACCAACTATTGGTTCGCTGGTCACCCCGTAGGTGATTTTTGGTTTCAAAATATTAGAAATTTTATCAAAAAAAATTTTTTTTTTCTCTTTGTTATATCAAAATACAAATTATTTGTAAAACATATATATATATTTTATTCATCCTATCAAGCACATAAATACTATAGATTTTAGCAAACTTTTTTTAGTATACAAAAAGTTGAGTTCATGTTGTGATTTTTGGTTTCAAAATATGAGAAATTTTATCAAAAAAAATTTTTTTTAAGTCGGTCAATATCTATGAAAAACACAAAAAAAAATAGATTTTTCTTTGTTCTATAATTGTAATAACTATCTAAATATTCTCAATATTAAAATAAATATATGATTTTTTTAGGATTCTCGTGCATTTATGTACCAAACACATCCCCGAATTCGATTTTTAGAAATATGCTCTTTTATAAACGAATACTATGAAGCTAAAATCGAGTTTTTTTTAAAGTTAAAGTTTGATATTGGTAATTAATATTTGTTTTCATATTTTATCATATCAAAATGTTCGTAGGGTCAACAAGTTTTGAGAGTTTGTGTGCCAAACTTGTTGAAAATTGAATGTTTAATCGTTTTTGCTAAAGGGGCCCCTTAATCGGACAAAGCACAACACCTCGCGATACGGATAGGTTGCGTGTTCGTGTCCCGTCCGAGGCACTACTACAAATAAGGTGACATTTTCATTTTCATCAAATTACACCAGAAACTCTGTTATTAACCGGCTCTTGGAGACATATAACGATGAATTTGTCCACCTGGATATTTTCACAATGTCGCGGGGACAATTCGCAGGGGCCGTGACGCAGACCATGAACGCATGATTTTCGTTTAATTTTTGTTTGAGCGGTTCCTTCATCTCTCTCTCTCTCTCTCTCTTGTTGTATTCTTGTTTTATATATGTATAAACACTGTAATTGGCCTTATATTTTTTTTGTTATGATTTTTATTACATATTATGTGCTGTTGTGTTAATAAAGAAAAATAAAAAATAAAAAATATAAGACATTGTCTATTCTCAGTCTTAAATGGTAGTTACATTGTGTTAAGTTTACAAAGTTATTTTTTTTCAATACAAGTCTTCTTGCGTATCACTAAACGTGACTATCGCTGTGATATGTGAGAGATAGGTCACTAGAGTAATGCTGATATGACAAACATTATAAAATATTTAATTATTATAATAATTTATATAATATATACTGTAATTAATTAGTTTTAAAGTAAAAAATATTATTCTTAATTCATTCGTATATAGGCATGTATATTATTATTAATAAGACTATTCATATTCTACTCGGACCATTACAGCTTTCGGCCAATGCGATCCCAGATAAAACAAACAATTACAAAAGTGTTTCCACTTTCCTTACAAATTCAGCGTACGTTATATTGTGGAATATGTCTATATTGACGTGACTTTGCATGTGACTTGATTATTTTTTTTAGTAAAGGTAGCTCAAGATATCTTTAGCGCCCCCCCCCCCCCCCCTTGAGTTTTTTCTGAATTCGCCACTGACCCAAATAACAAAGCATGTATAGACAATTCATACAGACCGAGCTAGTCCCAAACTAAGATATGAATCTTGTATTATGGGTACTAACACGACGATACACACATATACAATGCAATGAACACAATATACATGTAACACCCAGACCCAGGACAATTTGAAAAAGGTCATTCTTCATTTTGCCCTGGACGGGAATCGAACCTGGGACCTCGTGACTCAAAGGCAAGAGCGTTACCTCCGCGCCATACCAGTCGTCGATAATAAATGAGGATGTTTATCAACTATAGTTCCATAATAACTATAATAGTTCAATAACTATTATTGAGGGCAGGAGACCGTTAGGCAGACCAAGACAAAGATTGTTAGATAACATCAACCGAGATCTAGAGGAGCTCAATGCTAAAGACGAATGGCAGTCCATTGCTCAGGATAGAAAGGCTTGGAGATCTATTGTTTCGGAGGCAAAGGTCCTACAAGGGCTATTCGGCCATCGGAAGTAAGTAAGTATATTATTTACAATCATCAGTTTATTAAATAAAAACATACCCTCCCTATTTTTTCCTAAGCGACACAGGGTAATTATAAACTAGTTGTAATATTTATCAGTAGCATTTTTATTTTGTAAAAAAATCTGTATTTTACCTTTGATAGAAAAACATAACAATTTATCAAACAGATTGTATTAAGGATGAAAAGGACGCAACCTGTATTAAATAATTCATAAAATAATAAAATTAATGTATTACAGAACACTGTTTTACTTCCACTTCACTTTATTTAAATGTCAGAACGTTTTCGAACATTAACTGTTCATTATCGATGACAATGTAATACTCATCATCGATGTCGATATCGAATATCGTCATCGATAATGAACAGTTAATGTTCGAAAACGTTCTGACATTTAAATAAAGTGAAGTGGAAGTAAAACAGTGTTCTGTAATACATTAATTTTATTATTTTATAAAATGACGTTCCACAAGGTTTCTCTCGAAAATAATTCATGTTTAATTTAGTCACGGCCATTTAGAACTAGAGTCCACGGCAAGAAGAAACAAGACTCCTGCTTTTTTTGCCCGACGTTTATTTGCAGTAAAGACAGACAAAACTCGTTGACATAGTTGATAATGTCCCCAAGTCAAAATAGAGTGAGGAATGAGGATATAAGAAGAGGAGTGTTGTGGACAGAATGCGTGTTAATAAAATGAGATGGTTTGGTCATGTGGAACGAATGACAATGAGGATATATATACTTCTCTGAAAGGAGGGGTGTGAGGAAGCGCGGGCGTCCAAGAACTAAATGGCTTGATCATGTAGATAAAATTCTCGAGGACGGCCGTGTTTTGAGTAAAAGAAATCGACGTGCGTGCATGAGAAATTGTATGACTGTAGAAGAAGCGAAAGAAGTATGTAAGGACAGATCTATATGGCGTTCCGTTCTCTCCGCCTACCCCAATTGGGATACGGCGTGAAGGAATAGATAGATAGTTAAAATGGCAAGGCGGTTGAACTTCCAGTATGGGGAAAATGCGCAAGCGCAGGGGAAACTTCGACTTCGACAATGTAGATGAAAAAATTAGTCCTCACAAAATAATGGAAATACAGAAGATGCGCAAGCGCAGGGGAAACTTACGACAATGTAGATCAAAAAATAAGTCCTCACAAAATAATAGAAATACAGAAGATGCGCAAGCGCAGGGGAAGCTTACGACTTACGATTACGACAATGTAGATCAACAAATAAATCCTCACAATCTAATACCTCTTCCATGTCATGTACAGTTTTACAGTCCATTAACCTTATCCAGTAGTATTGTTCAGAATCTGAGTATTCGTTTTTATGTATTCGTTCTTCAACTTAACTCGAAGAACTAAATCCTCAATGCCAAATCTGTTCGGTCTTTTTCGTTCTTTTGGGAAAAATTACATTAAAGTACTATATTTTCAAAGAAACTAAGGTTTAACATCGCGTGGCAAATAAAGTCACGAACGAGATTTAAATCTTCGTGTGTGTTTTTTTTTTTGGAAAAAAAACCTTAAGATACTCTATTTTCAAAGATACTAAGGTTTCATATTGCGTGTCAAACGTTGAGAACGAGATTCTTGGATTTAAATCTACGTGTTATTATTTTGGAAAAAACGCCATTGGAGTATTCTATTTTCAAAGGAATTAAGGTTTTATATCGCGTGTCAAATGTAACAAACATGATTCAAAGATTTAAATCTTTGTGAAGTTGTTTTGGTAAAAATACCATTAGAATACTCTATTTACAAAGAGACTAAGGTTTAAAATCGCGTGACATATATCACAAACGAGATTTAAGGATTTAAATCCTCGTGTCGTCTTTTGGGAAAAAGGCCTTTAAAATACTTTATTTTCAAAGAGACTAAGGTGAAAATCGCGTGACAAATTCCACGAACGAGAACGAATGTAAAGAACGAATTGTTTTGAAGAACTATGTCTCAAGTACCGATTACTGAAAAAGAACTGGATTTACCAACACTATTATCCAGCCCGAGTCGCCAACTAGAGGCGTTGGCGACTTACAAAAATTATATTATGTCATTATAACATTCCGAATAGCTAAACGCACATATATTTCAATTATACAGAACAAACACGGCATTCACATGCAAGTTACTGTGCATACTAATGCCATCTGTCGATATTTTTTTTATTTATTCTTCACATAAAATTTCATAATTTATTGTTCAAGGTTTATATTAAGGTATTCTAAATTTATTGTCTTAGTTACATAACATTATTAATTAGATATATTATAGGTACTACACCCTCACACGGCATCCCAAGTGGGATAAGCAAAGGGGACGGGATGCCATGCTGTAGGTACATACTTATTTTGCTTCCCCCACATTCGTGCATTTTCTCATACATGCATGCCTCCATGATTCCTCTCACTCAAGACGCGCCCATACTTGAGAATCTGATCCTCGTGGTTAAACCACTTAGTTCTCAGAAGTCGGCGTTTTTTCACATCCTCCTCTTCTATAAGATTTGATTTAAATGATCTTGCCATTTGATCCTCGGACGTCCACGTCTCCGAGCACCATTCCTCTCAGCCAAATATATCTTATTCTTAGTCATTCTGTCCTCATCCATTCTTTCCACAAGCCCAAACCATCGTAACTTATTATTTACATTCATCCTTGTAAATACACCAACTTTCATTTCACATTCCTCTCGTACATATATCACTGTTACGCACACGATCTCTCAGTCTTTTACCACACATCCTTCTCAACGATCTCATTTCTGCTTCATTTTTGCCACTTTCATCTTTCTTTAACCATGTCCACGTCTCACTTGCATTATACAACCAGATAAGTCTCTATATGACCAGTCATGGTCACACAAAAACTTAACAGTCTAATGCCGGGAAAAATTCACCTATCCAGATATACAGGATATCAAAGGATTAGGCTCAAAACGCGGGATCAAAATACCAGCATTGTGCCTGAAATATCTGTGTTCAAAAACTTTTTCACAATATTACAAGTGTTTATTATAATAGATTTTTGAATTTTAATGTACAAATTAACCGGTAAATCTAATTTTTGTAAATTATTTATTAAAGATTTCGGAGTTACACCTGTAGCTGACATGATTAAAGGTACCTATTATATAAACGGTACACTTTCATCCTTCTTTAACCATGTTCACGTCTCACTTGCATACATAAGTGTTGGCGCTAAGATAGCAGAGTGCACCAACCTTTAAACTGTAATAGATATGTTTCTATTTGCAATTATTGGTCGGATTGCACCATTTACCTTATTGCCAGCAACTTTTCTCCTTTCAATATCGCTTTCTCACTTCCCATCTCTCGTGAACAAACTATCCAAGTACACACATTCGTCAACTTGCTCTTGGAAATATTCTTGACGTCTTCTCAATGTAATGTTGGGTGTAAAACCTATTAAGCGTACATATGCATGTATAATATTATTAATATTTATATTACTTACTATATACAGTGATACCTTGACATACGAGTGCCCCAACGTACGAGTTTTTTGAGATACGAGCCGGCTTTGAATTACGAGCAAAATTTGAGATACGAGCTATTTAATGACACTTACCTAACTCATTTCCGGAACATTCTGAAAGGGAGGAAGAAACAAATCTCCTTGGACATGTTTTTTTAAACGGCCTACAGGTGAAAGTGAGACAAGCGTGGCGAAAAAGGCAAAGACCAGTGAAGAGAAAGCAGTGATGAAAATTAAGCGAAAGTAATACTTATATAAATCTAGCTTATTTCTTAACATTCCCTTTTATTATGTTTTTGTACAATATTTGTCATTTATAAATACATTTTTCTTATTCAAAAACACGTAACAAAAATAACTGGGGTGACATTTTGGGGGCTGGAACGGATTGATGGCAGTTCAATTCATTTCAATGGGGAAATTTGCTTTGAGATACGAGTAATTTGCAATTCGAGCAAGGTTGCGGAACGAATTAAACTCGTATATCGAGGTAGCACTGTATTCGCTGTATGTATATAAATAATGCCTACTTTAGAACACTCTAATCATATTCGCTGGCCTTGTTGATTTGGTACGAAAATTCGAAGGTCCTATGATAATTACTGGACTCCTCAAACTGTCCTTGCTCTTTACACCCAGCAAATTTAATGACGAATTGGTTAATTTAAAAAAATAATTGTCCCGTCCAGGGCACAACTACCAAACAAGGTGACGTTGTCTTTTCTAAGCCTTATTTTATTTAATTTTAATAAATAAAATATAAAAATATATTATTGAGCACTGTTTAATCTCCACTATGTTAGGTTAAATACCGAACGTTTTCGCCTATACTTGTAGGCATCGTCAGGGAAAAAAAGTTTCCCTGAAGATGCCTACAAGTATAGGCGAAAACGTTCGGTATTTAACCTAACATAGTGGAGATTAAACAGTGCTCAATAATATATTTTTATATTTTATTTATTAAAATTAAAAATGGATTTCCACAGCGTAAACACAAAAACTCTTGACTTATTTTATTTATTTTTATTTATTTATTTATTTACTCACAATCATACGCCAACAGGCACAACATACAGAATAAAAAACAGAAACAATGAAAGAAAAACAAAATAAAATTGGTCAATGCTGTGCCCTATTACAGGCATAAATGTTGTTTTACTCGGATCACCCACCCCCAGCACCCCCGAAGCATCCAATGAAACTCCAGAATCCGAAAGCTCCGGGAGGTCCCCTAGAAACGACAGGAAGAGCCAGACAGTGTGTTTGTTAATGTCAATTGTTATTTTTTTGTATTCTGTTGACTTTTTATTAGAATTGTTGTATCTATGTAAATATAGAGTTCGTCGGTAGCCTGGAGGTAGAGTCTCAGCCTCGAAAACAAGGGGTCCGTGGTTCGATCCCAGGTGCCGGCAAAACTCCCCTTTCACGGCACAAGCTTTTAGCTTAGTGTGAAAGGTGTATAAGGTTGTATTTGGGTTTATAACAAACCCAGATATATCTTTTTTTTTAAAAATAAAAATAAATATAACAAGTAAAAGGCTAGCGCCGTGAATTGTTAATAAATAAATATTATGTAAACTAATATAATGGTTATTAATGAGAACGAAACTCGCACAGACGATTTTGTCGGATAATTTCGGAGCCGTTTTATAATCCTACAACCGTTTCCAGGACTCAGATGAAAAGGTCGACTTCTATTTAACATTTAAAGTTAATGATGTTTCATTGGTTATGCAGGTCGGCAAACAACGCCGGACCTGAGTCAATAACACACTTTCACGTCACGTTCCCGCTCCGTTAATGTTCGAGTATAGACGAAGTTGCAAGCAAGTGTCAATTTCGTTGCTAAGATACACATGACCTGAGTCAATAACACATTTTCACGTTACGTTTTCGTTCCGTTAACGTTCGAGTATAGACAAAGTTGCAAGCAAGTGTCAATTTCGTTGCTAAGATACACAATAGTTACAAAAATTAACACTTTGGCGCAACATCGTCTGCATTTGAACGCTAACGGAACGAAAACGTAACGTGAAAATGTGTTGACTCAGGCCTGAGTCAATAACACACTTTCGCGTCACGTTCCCGGCGTTTAAGGCGTTACCTCCTTTCGTCCACCCATATTATTTACACCTCTTCGTTTTCGACGTGTTCCGACCAATCGATCTTCAGCATGCGTTTGTAGCACCACATCTTGAAGGCCGACAACTGTCCGCTTTCAGTCTTGCCGATGGTTCACGTTTCACTAGCCCGTAGCAGAATGCTCCACACAAAGGCTTTTAACAGGTTCTTCCTAATATAATATTCGGAGAGCGAGTCTATCATAGAAGCGCAATTGACTCAAATAACTCAAATTTTCGAGTAGATTTTTACACGCACGCACAACAGTTTAAATGTCACACTACATATACACACATATACATATAATTATATTCAGATGATAATAATAAAAATAATAGCAGATATGTATAGACAAGGCCACTTATAGTATTTATACACTAGTTTACATGGCTGGGTCATGTTTTGAGAATGTGCAATGACAGTTCTAGCAAAAAAGGTACAGTTCTTTCATCTATATCTACAAGAAATGAAAATAATAAAAAAACATTGTTTTTCAATTTTGTTACGGAATTGTACTACCTAAACACCGATACAGTGAATATGCAAGAATCCATGCGGCATGGACGTCATTCTTTTATGTAAAATCATCATCATTTTATTTATTTATTTATTATCAGAGACACAAACAGAAAGTTGACAAAATAGACACAAAAAATTAAAAACATTGTACATTGACTTGGCCAGGCCAACCCTCCAATTAAGGTTGTCTACAGCATACAAATATTAATGTAAAAAAAGGATGAGAGAAAAAAAACAATCAAACAAATTAGTCTACATTCGTTGATATTTTCAACCGACGGTACTTGGTGGAAATTCATGTTGAATTAATTATAAATAAAACACTTATTATTATAGTATATCCACAGTGAGTTTTTAATGGACGCGAGCCGGCTTTCAAGAGCTTCCGCTCTCATTATCAGGCTATCGCCAGCCACTGTGGATATACTATAAATAAGTGTTTTATTTATAATAAGTCAACATTCACCGCACGCCCACTATAAATTATCGCCCTTAACGTTTCTCTCGGGAGCACAGGGCAGAATCCATTTAGAGCTACTTTGCGCCAATTGCGACACCTGTCACTACATTCCCAGCACTCCGATATCGTTGTTATAGGGACGGTGTATTGTGAAAGAGGGACGCCTGAACCGTCAGCACCCTTGCGTACATAGTACACACTTCCTACTATGAAAACAGAGACACTTAAGTGTAAGTTAAGTTTTAGGAAGAGGTATGAGAGTTAGTCAGATTAAACGTTTGTTACACATGAAGCTGTCATTGTGGTTTATAAGAGAGAATTTCGAAGCCTTCTAAATATGTCTTCTGGTAGCTTATTTTCACAAAGTTCAACACCTCAAGTCAAGTTCCGTCCATACCATATAAGACTATAAGAAAAGACAGCTTCACCTCATTCTGTAGCTCACATTGTGAAAAGTTCTTGTCATAAATGTCACACATTCTATATATTGGATTTCTAGAGCCTGCAATGGTATTGTTTTTTTTTGGAGATAAAATGTAGTGCATATTTGCTTGTATGGAAGGTACGCCTCTGCTGTACACATAGTATGTTTTATAATCATATGTATTTGAAATCCTGTTTAGCGAATATTTATGAATATTTTTCACTACCTACATAATAATGTAATATAATTCAATGCAATAAATACGAATAAAAAACAGTTTGATATATTTTTTGCTACGATTATCCTTGCCTTTATTTACAAACCGTGTGGTATATTATTTATAATAGCCTTGTGATTTATTCTAACGGTATTTATAATGGAGTCCACCACCGAATTATTATAGCTTTCTATCTTTAGGGGTATTCACATTTATTCTCTTTCAGTGATCACTCTGGATGATCCTTCAAAATGAAAAGGTGTGAACAGGCGTTTCATCAATAATAGTGATCACTAGCGATGACGGATGGAAGCGATTACTACCCGACATAATTTTGATGAAAGGTCCTTTCACAGAAACGACCATAAACAAGTTTTATCAAATTATTTGTCTTATTCTCTATGAATTAGTATTGAAAGTCAGAATCATGTACAAAATTATCATGCTTTCGAGAATTATTATATTAATTTGTGATAATTTTTAATTTTTTTATTTATTCAATTATTTTTTTACGAAAATACGCCAAACTACACACAACATGACTGAGAATGTTGACATGGCAGTGAAAGCATAGGATGAACACGTGTGAATAGACGTGGTCACTTCGGATGAACAGGTTTGACTCTGACACTCTGGATGATCGTCCAAAGTAAAGCAATATGAATGCTTATTGTCCACTCGAACACTCGAAAAATTACAAAAAAAGTGGGAGATGCTAGGTATATGCTATGCTATACCTTCATTCCGTATCCCAAGTAGAGTTGACGAAGAGGGAGGAAAATCGATATATCCATACATTTCGAGACCATCAGTGAAAGACGACTCATGCTTCGCTCAGCACAGGGTGAGGCAAAAGGCAGACTAATTGAGCCATCTCGATCTCGCAAAACAGGCTTTGGAGATAGAGCGTTTATAGTGTTGCGGGTTCCAGATGTTGGAACAAGCTGCCTCTGTGTCTGCGAGAGGAGGTGAATGGAGAGAGTTTTAAAAGAGGGCTGAAGACACACCTTTTTGCTGGGAGTTTTGAGTGATGGATACGATATACAGCGCCCTTGAGGTCATGTTATGAGTAAACGGCGCTTTACAAATTGTCCATATATATGTATATATATAATGGATCCACCTGGACCACTTAAAGAATCAATTGTTTAGAGCACTGTTTCCCAAGTAGGGCATCACGCCTCAGAGGTGGGGCACCGCGCTTCCACATATTATTGAAAATTTACCAACTGTTTAGTTAAAAAAGAGGCCGGTGGGGCATAATATGACTTTTGAAAAGACTACGGTGGGGCATGGCATAAAGAAGGTTGGGAAACACTGGTTTCGAATATTTTCAATTTTTATTGTGTTACCGGATTTAGGCACAAGGTGCAGATGACAAAACCAATCAGACATCTCTATTGGAGAACCATGTTTACACAATATAACATTGTACAAAATCCAATTGGAAGAAGTGAGAAAGGCGTCGCAACGCTTACGGATTGACTCTAGGCTGGCTTAAGTTATCACTTTCGGAGATCACTTAAGCCAGCCTAAAGTCGATGCGTAAGCTTTGGGACACCTTTCTCACTTCTTTCGAATAGATTATGCACAATGTTATATTGTGTAAAACAAAGATAGACTAGATAGGTAATTCAAAGAAAAAATCGGTCATGCAGCCAATCAAATTTTGCATCCAGTTTTAAACTGACGTTAGTTGCAAGATTGCTAATTTTTTTTTTTATTTTTCCTTCATAGGCATTTCTACAGGTTTTTACAATAATATAATACAAAACAAATAGGTATAGCATTAACCCAATTACAGAATGCACATATGTTAACAAATATTGTGTATAACTAAGATTCGCATATTCTTCTTCTTCTTCTTGTGCCGCTCCTATCGGAGGTTGGCGACCATCTCTTGATACTCTTCACGATCCTGGGTCAGTCTGATGAGGGTTGCTGCATCCGGTATTCCAAACCACTGCCGAAGATTCTTGAGCCATGATGCTCTTTTGCGCCCCAAACCCCGTCTGCCCTCTATCTTACCCTCTACTATAAGCTGCAGAAGGGCATATTTTTCTCCACGGAATATGTGACCAAAGTATGCGGCCTTTCGTCTTAATTAAAAGAACATAATAACTCAAAACAATTATTTTAAAATTTCGATAAAAAAATCCATGTATTTACAAAACTAAAAAAAAAATACGTTACATTGGTAATTTCCACGAAATAAGGTAAAAAAAATTCAAACGTGAATGTGAATGTTTGTTTACATAATATAACATTGTACAAAATCCAATTGGAAGAAGTGAGAAAGGCGTTTATGCTTGAAGGTCATCGATGCTGGAACACAAAAATCCCGAAAAAATGTTCCGCGCTGCAAGTCTAGTATGTCTATGGTGTAAAAGTAGTTCATTGGTTATTCCTACAATAATTATTTATAATATTAAGAAATGTACCACACAGTTTTACTTCTTGACTAGACAACAACTATGAGTAATCATTATTCTTTGGTACACATTATTTATTTAATCACAACTAGCTGACCCAGCGAACTTCGTACCGCCTAACAATCAATGAATGATTAATAATTTTAATCGTTTTACACACTCCCGTAATAAATTGTCCAAGTGTGACATCGTATAGTGTAAAAAAATATAATCCATTAATTTATGTTGAACAATTTTACTTAAATCAGATTTGTTTATAAATTATCTGCTGTAGGTACGTACTTAATATAATTATGTAGGTACTAATTTGTTTTTTTAGGTAGATACCTATTCATTTTAAACTTATTAAAATTTTCCATGATTTTTTCAAAATTGAAATTTCAGAACCACAGATGTTAAATTGTATTGATAACGATTCTAATTTGAAAATGTATACAAAAATTATTCTATAAATAGGCCAATCTATATTTGATTTTGTATAATTCTCCATATTGTTTTTTTTTATTGAAATTAAAAATGTATGGTGTAAATAATTTTCTTCGTAATTTTTTTTCCCGTGAATTTGTAAGATATTTTAGTGGATAATCGGCTATTCGGGGCGGAGAAGAAGCCAACAAATCAGAGATCATTCAAATCGGTACAGCCATTCTTGAGTTATAAGTGTTGTAACACACACAACTTCCTTTTATATATTAGATATTGCAATAAGCAGCAGGTATAGGTATCTACATTACCTACACGCTTCCATAATATGAATATTATTATGTATGAAGGCCTTCACAACAACTACCCATAGCCTATAGTAATGTTCTCTACGTAATATTATATACAGAATAAACTTCACCTACTGATAATGACACACTTACAAATCGCAACAACAATATAATATATACATAATAATCTATTATAAACATACTTGATTGTGTTAAGAATAATGTTACCTAACAGAGAACACCACTTCATCTGCACAACCGACAGATTGTGCAAACCCTATTTGAGTAACTTTTCGATTTTCGAAGAGGAAACACTACGAAACAACACTACCTACGTCAGATATCTCAATTGGAGAAATATGTTAAGGGCCCCGTTTAGCAAAAACGGTAAAATAATTATTCAATTTTCAACAAATTTGATAGAAAAACTGCCAAAACTTGTTGACCCTTGCGAACATATTGATTTGATAAAATAAAAAAACAAATATTTTTTACCAATATTAGTTTTTTACTAAAAAACAAATAAATCACAGACTGACGAGATTTATTTAGGTACTTCTACTTACTTTACTACTTTACCATCACGGCATATCCCACAAGTGGGGTAGCCAGCAGATCAGCTGCATATAAAACATGCAAGCTGTCTTCTACGTGCCAATATAAAATTAAGACATTCAGGATGGGTGGCAAACCTCATCGCCGAATTTAAGATGTAAAATGTCTTATTTTTTCCAACACCTGCCTTTTACAGGACACTCGAAAACTTACGGAGAAGAGTGGGAGACCAATTCTTTACCGGGTGCTCCACGGGATAGATATTTATTTAGATACTATTTGTTATATCAAAATACCAATTATTTGTAAAATATATATATTTTTTATTCATCCTATCAAGCATATAAATACTATAAATTTTAGCAATTTTTTTTAGTATACAAAAAATCGAGTTCATGTGGTGATTTTTGGTTTCAAAATATGAGAATTTTTATCAAAAACAATATTTTTTAAATCGGTCAATATCCATGAGAAAAACAAAAAAAATAATATTTTTTTTGTTCTATAATTGTGATAACTATCTAAGTATTCGTAATATTAAAAATATATATATGAAAATCTGTAGGATTCTCGTGCGTTTATGTACCAAACACACCCCCGAATTCGATTTTAAGAAATATGCTTTTTTACAAACGAAGCTAAAATCAAGTTTTTTTTAAGTTTGATTTTGGTAATTAATATTTGTTTTCATATTTTATCAAATCAAAATGTTCGTAGAGTCAACAAGTTTTGAGAGTTTGTGTAGGTACCAAATGTGTTGAAAATTGAATGTTTTATCGTTTTTGCTCAAGGGGCCTCTTAAGGGCCCCGTTTAGCAAAAACGATTTTAGTAAACTTTTTTCATCATACAAAAAATCGAGTTCATGTTGTGATTTTTGGTTTCAAAATATGAGAAATTTTATCAAAAAATATTTTTAAAAGAAAAATAAAAACAAAGTTAAATCCAAAAAATTAACGAGATAGAAAAAATACACAAAAGAGACACCATCAAAAAGAAACAACAGAATGAAAGGAGAGTCTGTATCTTAGATATTGTTATTATTATTACTGACAATAAGACGATTCTTACAAGGATCATTACAGCTGATGTCCAATGCGATCCCAGAAGATAACCTTAAACGATATCCAGCTACGACAATACAACTACAATATACCTATCTTTAATTTTCCTGACAAATTCTGCATACCTACGTAACGTTAAAGATATCAATATATCTAGCCAGACCATTAAACCGGGTTAGTTGGCAGACATCGCAATTTAGCGATTAACTCACCCTCTGATATTTTTATGATACTTTGTATAGTTTAGAAATATTGTAATCAATGTACAGTGAAGAATAAAATAAATAAATAAATATTCCAATAGCCTTTCCTACAATAATATGCATATTTATTAGGGGTCTAGGAAAATTCACCGACAACAATTTGCCGACGGACAATTCACCGACAACAATTCACCGAGAGGACAAATTACCGAGAGGATAATTCACCGACAGGATAATTCATCGACGTACATTTCACCGACAGACAATTTGCCGACAAATGCGAATAATATAATTCTGGCGTGGTCGGAATTTCTATTTTTAAAAAAAGACAGATTGTTTCTTGTAGTGGGTGTTTAAATATTTTGTTACACAAATACATAAACAATAAAATACAACATTACAAAACGTGATTATATTGTTTTGTATTTGTCGGCAAATTGTCTGTCGGTGAAATGTACGTCGATGAATTATCCTGTCGGTGAATTATCCTCTCGGTGAATTGTTGTCGGTGAATTGTCCGTCGGCAAATTGTTGTCGGTAAATTATCCGGCTCCCATTTATTAGGTACTTATATTTAGAAGGATGAAAGTGGCATTAATGCAGTAGAAATGAGATCGTTGAGAAGGATGTGTGGTAAAAGTCTGAGAGATCGTGTGCGTAACAGTGATATACGAAAGGAATGTGGAATGAAAGTGGGTGTAATAACAAGGATGAATGTAAATAAGTTAAGATGGTTTGGGCACGTGGAAAGAATGAATGAGGACAGAATGCCTAAGAAGATATTATATTTGGCTGAGAGGAATGGTGCTCGGAGACGTGGACGTCCTAGGATTAAATGGCAAGATCATTTAAATCAAATCCTACAGGACGGTCACGTGTTGAGCACATTGAACAGGAGAGCAGCCTGCATGAGGAATTGTATGACAGTGACGGAAGCGAAAGATGTATGCAAGGATAGAAGGATGTGGCGCTCGATCCTTTCTGCCTACCCCGCGAGGGAAGCGGCGTGATGGTATGTATGTATGTATGTATGTACTTATATTTAGTCTGCTGGCTACCCCACTAGAGGGATATGACGTAATTATATAATACCGTAGTATTGAAGTGGTAATCGAAATATTGATATAATATTTTTTTTTTTTTTTTTATATATTTTTTTTTTAAAAAAGATATATCTGGGTTTTGTTATAAACCCAAATACAACTTTATACACCTTCCACAGTAAGCTAAAAGCTTGTGTCGTGAAAGGGGAGTTTGCCGGCACCTGGGATCGAACCGCGGACCCCTTGTTCAAGAGGCCGAGACTCTACCTCCAGGCTACCGACGAACTCTATATATTCGAATATTGATACAATTGTGTCTCTGATTATAATAATTATATGTTGTATATATGTATGCTTGTTCGTATGTATAACTCTGTATTGTATTTATATTGAAACCAAATCGGGCCAACGAATTGGGTCATGGCCACACGAAATAATCACAAACGTACCTACTAGTAAAGCATGACATACACATACAAACGACATAAACACACACATGCATACATCACATGTGTTAATACGTCGCTCGCTTGCAATAACAACGCCATACAACGAAAAATGAGAGTTTAGACACTTGAAAATGCTGCAATGCAAAAAATAGATGAGAGGTGTGGAGGAGTTTCATGCTGTCCAGAACAGGAAGGATTTCTCCCAAGTGGTCGTCAACGTCGGGGGGACCCGACAAGACACGTAGAGAAGAAGATGAAACATTTTTATATATACACACGCTAAGTCAGAAACAA
Organism: Athripsodes cinereus; assembly: GCA_947579605.1. Lineage (NCBI taxonomy): Eukaryota > Metazoa > Arthropoda > Insecta > Trichoptera > Leptoceridae > Athripsodes > Athripsodes cinereus. The sequence continues at coordinate 710,676 of OX388325.1, read as the reverse complement.
AACAATTGGGAACATGCATGTGTGAGGAATATGAATAATTGTTTTATTTTATTTTATTTTATAAATATAGAAGCACAAAACAGACAATAATTAAAGTAAGAAAAAAGGTTAATCTTTCAGATATCAGCTATCATCCAATACCATGCGCCACAATTAATTTTAAAAAGATAGGTACCTAACATTCCGGTCATCTCAACATGCCTACATTATACACAGTCTCGCTCGCTCACTCAATCATCACACTAGCACAAAAACAAATCAATAATAATAATTAAAACAAAATAAATAAAAAAATCAAGGGGAAAGGAAAAAAAGGGGGGGGATTACTGCGTACCTGCTGATTCATTTAGAAGGGTGGAAATAAGTTTTTTTAAATACCTGTCTCTTGTAAGCATTCAGAGGTAATGTTATCAATTTATATTAATAAATATACGCTGATCACGAATATCCTAATAAGGAACAATAAAATAAAACTTTTCATTCATTATTATCATTTTAAAAATCAATATTTTCCGTCAAAATTTTAAACGCCATGTTATTGAATTAGCCCGTTGTGACGTCGTTAGGCAGTAGGCTGTACTGGCACGCATTTGACTCGTAGTACTGTCTGTAGCATCTGATGACGTCACACACCTGTTCCACCATGGGTGGACCTTTTTGCGGTGAAGTGCGAAAATTGCTTTTTCAAACGGTGACAAAAGTATAAAAACATAAAAAGCACCATAATTTTTCTAACTTTCTGTACTATTTTTTTAGCTGAAAAAATATCTTTGTGAAAGTTCCCCATTGTATACTTTTTAATTAATAACAAATGTCTATTCTTAGATGTTTACATTTTTCTTATTTTAGAGGCATTAACCATGTAACAATTTCTGACTTCTTGAAAAGTCTTGAAAAGCTCGTCAATGGTGCAAGTGCACTGAAATCGCGATAGCGTATTTTAAATTAATGTAACAAATAAACATAGTAACTCAAGTTTAAATATTTTATTTAAAAATGCTTACATTTTTATCTAGATTCTTTCAGATGACGTTTTCTTAATATAAAACGATTTTAAAAAACACGGAAATATTTTTAATACATATTATCAATACTGATTTTGTAAAAGTTATAGACCGATATAATATTAATAATGCAAAATAATATACTAAATGTTTATTTGAAAACTTAGAACGCGTTTATTTTAAAATGCCATTTTTGAGATATGTCACTGTTGTAGCACGCGAGCGTTAAGTCTAGGTATAAATTCTAAATTATTTTATAGGTAAGTATCTATAAAATAATTTAGAATGATATTTTATTATTCACATCAACTAAAATAAACTAAAGAATAAATATATAACCTAAAACAACATAACATGTATAGACAATAAACACAGATCGAGCTAGTCCCAAATTGTAATATTATTATGAATCTTGTCTTCACATGGACGTCCTCTGAGATCTCAGAATAACCAGTTACTTGCCAACCCTGCCCACAACATCACAACCTTCTTCAGTTCATCATTTATTACGACTCATGCAATTGAAATGTGGAATAATCTACCTTGCAATATCAGAAACTCCCCTACGCTACACATTTTTAAAAATAACCTAAAATCCATAGACTTATCCTAAATAGATCCTTCCCGTGCCTTAAGCCTTAATCCTTAATTTTGTAGTATTCATTACAGGAAACATGACATATATAATGTTCTACTTAGGACTAAGAATGTAATTAGTTATAATTAAGTTTAGTATTGACTGTTCACATTTAGTATTAATTACACACATTGTCAACATAATATCACACATTATTTTGGTTAGCTGGAAGATATTGCCTCCAGGCAACAAGCTCGCCAATCGCTCATGATTTCTTTTGATCAATAAAGTGTTAATATTATTATTATTATTAAACACATACATGTAACACCAAGACCCAAAGCGTTTTGAAAAAGGTCATTCTTCGTTTAATCCCTGGCCGGGAATCGAACCAAGGACCAAGGACCTAGTGACTCAAAGGCAAGAGTATTACCTCCGACATTTGAATTCGTTCAACGTCAACCATGATATCATGAGATCTAATGTTAGTAACATTCAAAGATATAAAATTTAAAACTTTGGTATACTTAAACAGCTTTTTCTCAATAATATGTAATTTCCGTGGTTCGATCCCAGGTGCCGACAAAATCCTCTTTCACGAAGCTTTAAGCTTACTGTGAAAGGTGTAGGTATAAGATTATATTTGGGTTTATAACAAAACCCAGATACATCTTTTAAAAAAAACATTATACACATATTCTGTGTGTGCTTGGGTTTCCCTCTTCCTGGGACCTTGTCTATCGGGCTCTTCCTGTTGCGTCTGGGGAACCTTCCGAAGCTCTCAGGTTCAAGAGGTTCGTTGGATGCTTCGGACGTGAGCTAGTGATCCAAGTAATACTACATTTATGCCTGTAATAATTATGGCGCAGCGTTGACCAGATATTTTTTCATCGCTTACGTTATAAAGTAACCTTTATGTATATGAATGTAAAATAAAGTTCGTCGGTAGCCTGGAGGTAGAGTCTCGGCCTCGTGAACAAGGGGTCCGTGGTTCAATCCCAGGTGCCGGTAAACTCCCCTTTCACTGCATAAGCTTTTAGCTTAGTGTGAAAGGTGTATAAGGTTGTATTTGGGTTTATAATAAACCAGATATAGGTATATCTTCTTTTTTTTTAATTAAAATGTCATTTTGGGTTATACGCTCTTGTTCTAGCTTAATATCTACTTATTATTAAAAACGCCTTCATGACGTTAAAACCAGTTCCTACAAGGTCCATTGTGAATCAATTTGACTAATAAATTCAATGAAATTAATTACCAGTGGCGGGACTGGACTCTTGGTATTGGCCATGCGGTTTAGGTTATATGCTTTATTCGGAGGACAGCTTGCATGTTTATTACACGAGGCTTGTCATGCATTTTGATTACATGCGGTATATTTAGTTCGCTGGCTACCCCACTTGAGGTACCTACGTGTCGTGATGGTATAGATGGATAAATAGATAGTTGCATGGTTGTGTTAAATTTCCATATTTAACAATTATTTGGTATCTCTAATGATTTCATTTGATCAGCTGATTCTGGTATGTATGTACTTGCTACTAAGTATTTATAATCTAAAATATATATTAAATTTGTGTCTGTCTATATGTCAATATATACCAGTGGCGTGCCTTTCATACATGCAAATATGCAACACATGCCTTAAACTAAAAAAAAATATTTAAAAATGATATTATTAACGTTAACCTTCTTTTGAATCTTTTGCCATGGCCAGGACACATTTCGCAGGAACTTCAGTTAAGTCTCAACATACAAATTTAATATCTAAAACATTGATTGGTTCACTTATCCGTTTGTTTTTGTGTAGTGTTCTAATCTATCGGCACAAAAATTTCTGATAACTTCCGATTTCCAGATTGAAAATCTTGGCTATTGTTGAGTATCTTGGAAAAACACGTACCTACATATAAAATTAGGTAAATTTATATATTCGTTTGTTGTCAAGGACATCCACTCGTTTGGAAGTGAAATAGTACCATTGTTTGTAAAAAGCATGTCCGATGTGAAAAGTCTAGTTTCGCCACTGATAATATATACCTATTCATATCGCTTGCATGCGAGAACAAAGTTATTAAACGAAAAATGTGAGTTTTGTGTTAAAAAATCAGAAATACTGTTTTTTCAACTAAAGTATTTATTTATTTATTATCAATTCTCTCAAAGTGAACGAAGCATAATACACACAGGTAATCTATGTAAATAACAAAAAAAAAACATTGTGTCTTCCCCAAACAGCAATGAAATGCTGATATGAGGGGAGGAGGTTATTCTAAAACTTACCACATTTGACTTATATATTTTACAAATTGTTCTTTTCACTTAATAACACCCAAACATCTGGGATAATGAGTTCTAGCTTCTATTGCCTGAGACAGATAAGAAGAGTCCGAGATTGTCCTTCACTGGATGCATCAAGAACACTTGTTAATGCCTTGGTCGTCTCCAGACTGGATTATTGTAACAGCCTGTACTTTGGTCTTCCTATGGTGCAGCTGAATAGGATCCAGGCTGTATTCAATGCTGCTGCAAGACTTCTCCTGAGAGGTCGAAGATTTGAGCACATTACATACTATATCCTCTCTTGCACAACTTACATTGGTTAAAAGCAAAGCAACGAGTGTAGTACAAGATATGTATGTGTGGTGGTGTTTTCGGCTTTGAAGGGTGTATTACCATCTTATTTGTCGGAGATATGCGAGAGATCGAGACTCAGCACAGAGTGAGGCAGGCTGTGATCATGATAGAACTGTCAAAAATGTTCACATCACTGTGTTGCCAATTTCTTAATAATTTCCCCCCATTTTTTTTGGTATTTGTCACTTTACTGAGGACTTAGCGGTATTATGAATTGATTCCCTTTTGTGTTATGTTCTTCGCCAATTTTTTGTCTCCAACTGTGTTGTGAATGAGAAATTTGATTTGTATAATTTGTTTGTGTATTTTTAAACACGTATAAGGCTCACGCCGTGGATAGTTCGTCGGTAGCCTGGAGGTAGAGTCTCGGCCTCGTGAACATGGGGTCCGTGGTTCGATACCAGGTGCCGGCAAGCTCCCCTTTCACGACAAAAGCTTTTAGTAGCTTACTGTGAAAGGTGTATAAGGTTGTATTTGGGGTTATAACAAAAACCCAGATATATCTTTTTAAAAAAAATATATATAAGTATAAATTAATTAATTAAATGTTTATTTCTTAGCGACCTCGAGTAAATCCACGCTGGTAACGAAAACTAGGTGTATATAAAAATATTAATTATATAACTTTACAATATATAAAAGTACGTCAATACACCGTTACTATTAAATAAATTTCGATATATCTCCGATTTAACACTTTTCACATTAGAGAAAATTTCATTGTACGCTGTCGGATACTAAAAAAAAATCATACCGCTAAGTCCTCAGTAAAGAATTATGTCTATCTATCTATACCATCACGGCATATCCCAGAAGTGGGGTAGCCAGCAGACCAGCTGTATATGATAAAAATGCATGCTGTCCTCTCCGTGCCAATATACAATCAAGACATTCAGGATGGGTGGCAAACCTCAACGCTGAATTTAACATGTAAAATGTCTTAATTTTTTTATTTTTAGAATTAGTCTCCCACTCTTTTATGTAAGTTTTTGAGTGTCCTGTAAAAGGCAAATATTCGTAAGAAGAAATTAAAAAACAAATATTTTCTTCTACTATAATAATATGTATGTTTTATTGTTTAGAGCAAGGGTGGCCAACCCGCGGCCCGCGAAGTATAAACACTTATATTAAATATAGTAAATTATAAATAAATATAATAGTCGGTACCAGTATCTGTTACTTTTTTGAAAAAAAATTTTTTGGAGAAAATATTCTTAAAGAAAACCGAAGTTAAATTGGCTTAAACAAGAAATCAAAAACCTTTTTATGACTAGGAATAATATTAAATTGTTAATTAAAGTGCTGCATAGTGAACTTACATATAAATTACACCCTGTGGAGTGGGATTTACTCGATGACAAAGTAAGATATCTAGTTTATATTAATGGTTCTAAAACAAAAGAAAGACTGGACAAGAAACTATTTAACTTAAAACTATCACAACCAACTCACGCTACAACACAAAATCATAATAATCAGGTATACAGTAATCACAAGTTTAGTGAACGTGTTATTAACCTTTCCGATCATAATTTCACACCAGATGAAAATAAACTATTACAAAAAGGTCTAAAATATAATCTGCACAACGTGAGTGAAAAATCTATCATCCAATTGGCAGCTGACACTGAAACTGCACTTTATAAACTACCAACTGTAATTAAATACAACTGTGCGGACACCATAAAGAAATCTCCTTTCAACCAAACCAGCACCACCACACCGGAACTGAAAACCGCGAGAAATATCAGGAAATCATTAGAAGATAACCAACTGACACTCACGCGAGCGGATAAAGGACATAGCATAGTGATTCTTGACACGGCGGATTACAAAAACAAAGTGCACCAATTTCTTACAGACAATAATTTTGCCCTTTTGAAATCTGATCCCACATCCCGATACCAGGCTAATATTAAAGATACAATTAAAAAATGTCCTATCATTTGTACTAGTAAATTTTTATGCCAATCTAATCCTCAAGCACCTAAACTATATGGTTTACCCAAAACTCACAAAGTAAACAAACCTATCAGACCTGTTGTCTCGTATTATTCTGCCCCCTCTTATAAACTATGTAAATTGTTAAATCAAAAAATATTAACATATGATATATTTCAACCCACTTATAGTATTAAGAATAGTAAAGAACTTATTGACCTATTAGATAACTTTGAAGTCCCACATAATTGTAAACTTGTTTCGTTCGATATCATAAATCTCTTCACTAATATACCCATTGATGATAGCAGAGTTGTGTTTGTAGATTTATTGAACAAATCACCGCTAGACGATAGTGTAAAAGAAGAAATGATTAGAATGTTTAACACTTGTGTCGATCAAAACTATTTTGAATTCGATAATAATTATTATTCTCAGCCTTCTGGATTAGCAATGGGGTCACCGGTGAGTCCGATTATTTCAGAAATATTTTTAAATAACCTTGAAAACAATTTGTTTAATTCTGATCATTTTTCTCTTAAGAATAACATTGTAAAGTGGGTTAGATATGTAGACGATGTTCTGTGTATATTTAAGGGCACTGACCGGCTTCTTGACTCTCTGCTTTTGTACATCAACAATCTACATCCCAATATAAAATTTACGTTAGAATCCAATCCCGATAACACACTTAATTACCTAGACCTCACTCTAAAAATCATCAACAATAAAATTGACTTCAACATATATAGAAAACCGACACATACTGACTCGATTATTCACTCCACTTCTAACCACCCTCTGTCACACAAACATTCAAGCTTCCACTTTATGACTGACAGACTTGTTTCAACTCCACTTAATACTGTCAACTATAATAACGAACTAAACACTATCAAACAAATCGCGATAAATAACGGTTATAACACTAACTTGATAGACCACCTAGTAAATAATAAACAGAAGACTCGACTGTATAGACAATTTATTTACCACACTTACAATACTAAAGATACACCTAATAGAGCTTGGAGAAAAAAATATTGTACATAGGAGAGTTGTCTAAACAATTAACGAAACTATTTCCCGACATAATTCGACCAGCCTTCTACACGAACAACAAACTTGCCAACTTATTAGCCAACTCTAAATCAAAGACGGACATTCTAAAGAAAAGCGGGGTGTACGAAATTAAATGTGGGGATTGTAATAAAGTATATATAGGACAGACGTTTAGGAACTTAAAAACTAGAATTGACGAGCACCGACGATGTATTACCAACAACAACTTCTCTGAATTTGCAAACCATATAATAGAAACTGACCACTCTTTTAGCAACCATAGTTTAAAATTATTACATACACACACATACCGACCAACTTTGACAGCACTGGAAGCAATAGAAATTAATAAAAATAATAACTCGACTAAAACAGCTATTAATAATAATAATCTTCCGAATTCATCTCCCTTACTACAACTATTCCCCATCTCATATTCCAAGAACTCCACGCCTGAAACCAACACGACCCCGCCTACCCCTACACCCTCACTGTAAACCCTAACGAACTTTTGTATTTGTTTTGTTTTAATTCAGTATAGATCAGCACCTGATGATGCGAACTCGGAGTCCGCGAAACCGGTCGTGCGTTAGTCTTACTCAACAGTAACACGAAACAAAAATAAAAAAAAAAAATAATAAATATTTATTTTATTTTATTTGATAATTTAAAACCGAAGAGTTTACCAAACATTTCAAATGCCTAAATGAAGGTACCATTTTGAAAATTTGGCGACGGGGGGGTAGAAATTTTAAGGTGAAGTAAAATTATCAAATGTTCCATATTTGGAGTATATTGTTGTGTGGCCCGTAGGAAATCTCTTTCTGAAATTTGGCCCGGCTGCCGAAAAGGTTGGCCACCCATGGTTTAGAGAGAAGTCTTTCGTCTTATAAGGAAATTGTCAATCTCCCAAAGTATTATCTCCATAAGGATTGACAATGTCCTTAAAAGATGAAAGACTTCTTTCTCGACAATAAAACATATTTTAGTTGAATAAAACATTTGTTTTATAATTTTGTTATGGAATTCTACAACCTAAACACCGACACAGTGAATGTTTTATGAATTTTTACATCCTAATTTCAGCGATGAAGCATGCCACCCATCCTGAATGTCTTAACTATTATTGGCATGGAGAGGACGATTATCATGTTTATTACAAGCAGTTGGTCCGCTGGCTACCCCACTTGTGGGAGATGCCGTGAAGGTATTGATAATGATGACGAAAAATCTATGAAAATGCCATGTACATATTATACTATATTATACTATCAATGCATATCTTACAAAATGAAGTAGTCAACAGACTGATAAACATTCAAGTTATTCTCTCCGTATGCTTTAAAGGTCCATTTGTTTTAATATTTACTTTATTATATAGGGACCTAGGTTTCGGCATAGGTTTAGTTGAAAAAGACATTGCATGTCGAAACCTAGAGGTCACTATATAAAGTAACTAATAAAACTTTGAAACATATATTTAGTTGTCATAAATAGACAAAGAGTCACCTGAGTTACGTGGAGGTAGTAATAAATACCAAACTGTGTGAATTATATAAGAAAAAACTTTAATTCTGTTACGTACATAATAAAAATATACGAAATTCAATTGAGTCCAACATGAATACATCAAATTTTTCGTTAGATTTCGATCCGCTTTGTGAATTTCACGGTGTGAACAGAGCCCCGATATTAAATTATTATAGATGATTTTGTATATATATATATATATATATATATATAATTAATTAATATAATAGTGTGTATATATATTTATAATACCGTAATTCTAGAGAGTAGTGATTGAAGCGAAATCGAAAGTGTATTTAAGAATGATAATTCTATCATCGTGCATATAGTGTTTGTTGTCTGTGAATGGTTTAATACCTAAGAGACCGTTGATTGAGTTGACGTACATTTTGTATATCTATCTATACGCTCACGTCGTGTCCCAGGAGGGGTAGGCAGAGAGATCGGAACGCCATATAGATCTATCCTTACATGCTTCTTTCGCTTCCTCTAGATTCATCCAGTTTCTCATCATGTTCGCCGATTTCTCTTACTCAACCTTGTTGTGCACCTCAGAAATAAATAAATAAATAAACCTTACAGGACTCTTAAGATATGACAGAAAAGAGTGGAAGATCTATTCTTTACCGGGGGACTCCACGAGATACGACAAAATCTTATAACTTTAAAAAAAATAAAAAAAATTACCATCACGTAGATGTCAACACACACAAAAATATTTGGAATGCTTAAATTAAATTCCCTCAAAAACTTCACTAAATTATCCAGAATTTCATAGTTTACGGGTGTTTAATCTGAAAGTTATTTTTTTAACCTAATTAATATTAATAAATAACCACGTCAGCGACAAAAATAATTCAAAACAAAAGACAAAAGAAATCTAAATGACATGAAAAATGACAATGTTAAAAGGTACAACGATGCAGTTTTTATTACATGACATAGTTGTGTCAAATTTAATTATGTTTTTAGTGCAATTAGCAAAATTATTACTAAATAGGTACAATTATATAGCGATGGTCCAGTTCCATAACGCAACAAGTCGAAAATTACGAAAATTTTGATTTTATTGGTAATAGACACAATCAATGCCACTCTGTCAATTCCACAAACAAATAACTATAAAAAATACACGGTTCTCTTTATATATTAATTGAATATATAGTTATAGAAAAATAATTAATGTAGCTATTTTCAATTCCACAAATAAATATTTCAAATTGTTTAACTATTGAACGGAACAAAGACAACGTAGGTATGTCTTTAACACAGTGATATGTTACAACTAGATTCGCAATGTCATACAAATATTCTCTAAAAATGTGTACCCACCCGTCGAGGTACAATACCTGAGTAATATATATTCATCTCTTTTCTTATGTATATATTCATCTCTTTCTACCGGCCTTTGACGTCTGTAATAATCCCCATTCTCATATTATTGTCTATCTCTTGTTATCTACAAACAATTTATACGTGTGTCGCTTTTTTTCAAACTAAAAATTGCGGCACCAAGGACCGCAAAGATATTTTATTGATGGTACATGTTTGAGATTCATATTGCAAATCTAGGTATAACATATCACTGCTTTAACAGTGTTAATAATAATAACGGAGAGTATTTAAAGCGCCATCTTTGTGCCATAGCACCTCGAGGAAGCTGTACATGATAATGTTCTATCTTCAACAAAGTTGTCTGTGTCAAGAATTCAAATTTAAATACAAAAACCTTATAACACATAATCTCAGATACATAATAATATGTATCCGCGTCAGAAATAAAAATAAAATAATGCAATATACACAACAGTCACAGTTCATAAAAAAGTTTGAAAAAGTAGGTCTTATTATTAGTGTTATTCTAAACGGAAAGGCAAAAATCACTAAGGTCTGCTGACACAGACTTTGTCAATAGACTTGTGGTGCCTCGTAGAGGGGGTCTGGCTAACTATGTTGACCGTGCCTTCTACGTGGCTGGTCCGTTGTTGTGGAACAAAATTCCCTATAATTTGCAAACTCTGGAGAGTGTGGAGGTGTTCAGGGCGAGGTTAAAAACCCTATTGTTCGGGAGGTGTTATGATTCTTGAGTGGACCCTTGCGGTGGTTTTTCCACAAAACGGTGCATCTTAAAAAAATTGTCTAGTTATAATTATTATTATTTACATAACTCATTTATTTAACAAAATAACACAAGATTCTACATTTTGAACACAATATAAGATTAACAATTAAATTTAAATATAACATTAATTAATAATAAAAACAAAAAAATAAATTTATTTTCAAAATGTAGAACCCCAGCATTATTCGAGTTGATTCTTCCATGATGTCCTATGAAAATAGTACATTCATGGGAGATCACTTATAGAGCTCCAGGGACAAAAACCTTCTAACTGTCATGGTGGATGATAGAAGAACAGCCTTCTGCATGCTGTATTTAAGCCTGTTTTCTAAGATTGCTTAATTTATTATTGTTATTATTATTATTATATAGTATATTTCACTTTCTGATGTGTTTTTAAAGCATAATATAAATATAGCGAAATAACTAAAATTAGGATTTCATGAATATAAGACATTTCTACTTGTTGAGTTGTGGAACTGGACAGCCGATATATGATTAATTGGGACACGAGCGTACATCGCCCCCTAGAATGTGAAGAGGAGTGTAGTCAATAATACATATAAGTATGGGAAAATTATTGCCAACGAAATGAAAAACTGCCCTCGTCCCCCAAGAAATTGGACTAAATAAAAACAGTTGAATATATTGCTACAATACCATTACAACATGTCCCGCTTTTTTTTAATCAGACGTAGTATGATAATATTTTTTTGACGAAATTTAGAAGATATATTTCAGAGAGACGATGGTCCTGGCTGGGACATGTTTTAAAAATGCCCAATGATAGTTCGCCAAAAAGAGTACTGTTCTTCCGTCCGCAAGGGTTCCGTCGACCCGGGTGTCCCTCTTTCACAATACACCGTTCCTATGACAATGATATCAGAGCGCAGGGAATGTCGTGGAAAGAGGTGACGCAATTGGCGCAGTGACGCTATGAATGGAGGAGGCTGGTTTCTGCCCTGTGCTCCTGAGAGGAGCGTTGAGGGCGAGATGATGATTTCAGAAAAGTTGATAAATATCACAAAAATATTGTGTATGCAAGTGAGACGTGGACGTGGTTAAAGAAGGATGAAAGTAGCATAAATGCAGTATGAATGAGATCGTTGAGAAGGATGTGTGGTAAAAGTCTGAGAGATCGTGTGCGTGACAGTGATATACGAGAGGAATGTGGACTGAAAGTTGGTGTAATAACAAGGATGAATGTAAATAATTTACGATGGTTTGGGCATGTGGAAAGAATGAATGAGGACAGAATGACCAAGAAGATATATTTGTGCTCGGAGACGTGGACGTCCGAGGATTAAATGACGAGATCATTTAAATCAAATCCTACAGGACGGTCACGTGTTGAGCGCATTGAACAGGGGAGCATGCATGAGGAATTGTATGACAGTGACAGAAGCGAAAGATGTATGCAAGGAAAGAAGGAAGTGGCGCTCGATTCTTTCTGTCCACCCCGCGAGTGAAGCGGCGTGATGGTATGTATGTATATGTTTTGTATGTTAAATTCTTAGGGTAACACCACATAATACAACCATAATACTCATGTAAATGTTGAAAACGACTATACTCAGCTGCCGCAGGATTTGCATTTACGTATTTTTGACTACAGTTACTTCGCGCATCATAGAGTTTAATTAAGATCAAGACAAGGTCGTATTTAGATCATGTCAAGAGTGACCCCGCAGTAGTGATCCAACCTGAATGTCTCAGTTTTTTTATTGACACGAATAGAACGTGCTGAATGTTTATTGCATGCATTTAACATAGTCTTAAGTCCACTCAACGTGTACCGCGATATGCCAGACAGAGATAATAATATGTTAGGTGTAATTTTTTTTATAAAATTGGACATACGAGTACATTGCTGTGAGTCACTCCGATTGTCTTACGCCAAAAGTGACTTCGCAGCATTTTCTTTTGATTTGTAACCTTTTTACCTAATTTCACAATATGCTTATGTGAATAATTTGTAATATGATTGTTTAAGTATATACATATGAGTCATTCTAAGCGACATAAACATAAAATAGTAATCTTATGGTGAAATTCTAAATGATTCTAGAGTAAATGGTTTCCTCAAAATCAGCCAAATAACAACAACAAAAAACTTTAAAAAAATAAGAATTGTATTTAATAAAAGAAAACTGTTACTACCAATTTACCGTCCACAAGTAGGGTAGCCAGCAGGCCAACTATGAATGAAATTAACATGCAAGCTGTCCTCCCTGTACCAACAAAAACATAATAACTAATTAACTCATTACTGCTAAATTTAAGATGTAAAACGTTTTTAATTTTTTGAACACCTGTGAGCCTAGTCAAAACACATTTTAAGCGTTACGTTTTCGTTCGAATGTAGGTATAGACGACGTTGCAAGAAAGTGTCAATTTTCGTACCTAAAATACACAAGTAGCTACGAAAATTGACACGTTCTCGCAACGTCGTCTAGCTATATTCGAACGAAAACGTAACACTAAAATGTGTTTTGACTAGGCCCACTACTGGCCTTTACAGCAGGACACTCGAAAACTTACGGAAAACAGTGGGAGTCCGATTCATTGCCGGGTGTTCCACGGAACACGAAAGAAAATTATTACCTACTATGAAATTTATTAAAAATAAAAAAAAAAGGTGAATCTGGATTTGGAAGAAACTCAAATACACTCCACACGCCCTCGTGTTACCTATAAATAACAATATGCTTGTGTTGTGAAGGTGGGGTAAGTCGGCAGTGGATATAATCGAATTGAAAGTCCGAGAGGACTAACGATAAACTCAACCATGCAAAACTCAAAGTACAATAAATTTAAAACATTCAGAATTGCTGGCATATTAAATCGCTACTATAAAATATTTTTATTGTTTATATTGTACTGTTTTAATAATTAACATCATCACATAACATCCACACTTTTCAACATTATACAACCAGATAAGTCTTCATCAGATCAGTCATGGTCACACAAAAACTTGACAGTCTAATGCCGGGAAAAATTCACCTATCCAGATATACAGTAGGATATCAAAGGATTAGGCTCAAAATGCGGGTTCAAAATACCAGCATTGTGCCTGAAATACCTATCTGTGTTCAATATTATGACTTATAAATCTTTGCAAAAAAAACATATAGGTTGGTACTTTTTGAGAAACTAATTTGTGAATAAAATCATTTCATATATTAAGTTTGTTCAAAACTTTGTATGATGCCATCACGGAATTAAAAATAACGATCTCTTGTGTACTGGTGCATTTTTCAATTTCTTTCATCACTTGAGTTTTTTTAAATAAGTACGTCAAGCAGATCCTCTCCTAATCCTCTTTACCCTTCCCCTTTCTATTTTTTTAACATGGGTGCTTTATTTAATCATTATTTTTTTACTCTACTTTTTTATTTACCTAGGTACAGATTTCGTGAATATTTTTTCTAAGTGATTTTTTTTAACACTTTCCTATACAAAGATGTCATTACAGCTGGGGGACTTATCACTTACATAAGTTCTTCCAGACAACCAATGCTGTCTCAATTTTGCTGAGACAATTCTTTTCCAAACCCTGGTTGAATTTTCTATTTTTAATAAAGTATTTGTTTACTTTATTTTACTTTTCTCTGGTTTTTAGCTATTTTAGTTAAATTATATTCTATATATTTTGATGTCCATTAAGTTAAATTTCATTTATTTTATGTTAGACGAGAACATAGCGTAGCATTAATAAAATGCTTTGGGTGAAAATTTCACTTTTTTCAATCATTTTTACAAATTTCAATAATTCTGTTTTTTTAATTATTAATTTATTCTCATAAAAGTCGGTATTCGTTATATATAATGTATTAAATAAAATAAATAATTATAAACTCACCCTTGCTATCATAAATCTCCAAATAGGTAATCCAAAATGGGTGAAAAATTCACAAAATCCATGGAAAAAAAACTTTCCAATTGCACAAAAAAAACACCACGATATAAAATATAACACTTTAAAAAGGTTTCCTTGTATATGAAAATAGTAAAAAAAATATTTTTTAAGCCACAGTGACAAAAAAAAACAAATTAAAACAACAACAAAAAAAACAGTTCACACAATGCGTCAATTGAATTTTCCGATAAATGAAAAATTATCTATGGTTTACACACTAAACATCCTCGGTTGTTTATGATTTTCAAAATATTCCCTCGCACATTCTTCACAAAACATTAGAAATATGAAAAAAAAAAGAAAACTTTTTTATCCGATTATTTTGTTTATATAAAAAAATAATAACAACAACAAATTGTTCGTTTAATTTTATTGTTAATAATATTAAATAATTTGTATATATTTTAATAATTTTATTTATTTAAATAATTATTATATGTTGTTTTGTAATAGAATTATGTATTTTAAATAATAATTATGACATAAAACCACAGAAATATTCACATAATTAGCATTACATTGTACGCTTTATGAATACAACTCGATTCTGTATAAAAACCAGCCATGGAAGAAAGCAAAATTGCATATTATAATAATCATTACTTTCACTAACTCGGGTAAAAAATCTAAAACGTGAACATAGTCACACAACAACACTGTTTCAAACAAAAACGAAAACAAAACGAAAAATATTTATTTTCATTAGGTATATAAATGTACCAAAAAGAACAGGCAATATTATGAATGACACTTCCTTCCAAACATTAACTTCTATTCTAAATTCAAAAATTCGAAATTTTAAATCACAACACTTTCCATTTCTCTCATGTCATTTTTGTTTTAAATAATGATAATTTCATTCTAGTATTCACAAACACAATTTTCGTTCATTTTCTTTTTTTTTCAACAGTTTCCCGCGTAAAAATTATCCGCACACACACTCTCTCTTTCGTAGTCTTTTGGTCCTTGGCGCCTAAAAACTTTTTTCTTTACGTTCGTAATTTGAAAAAGAAAATGGCGTCGCGCGCGTAACACACCACCTCGCAACTATAGACAAAGAGTCACTGACATTTCGTATTCAAACTTCGAACAGAATCCAATCCATTCTAAATATACGATAACAGTGAACACAGCATGTACAGTTGTCTCGCTCTAGTACACCCTGTTAACAGACGTTTGTTCATATAGCTGTCGCACGTAACTACATATTGATATTACTATACTACGTTACAGGTGTTACTAAACATTGATATACGAACATTTTTTTCGTCTTTTTTTTTAAACTACTAAACACTTGAATATTCGTCGAATTATTTTTTATCAATATAATTGTTTAACAACTACAATATGTCACGTGTTGATTAGTAAATGCAAATGTCTTTAGTAACATATAAAGGTAAATCGAATGAAAACTCTGTAGATTAATTAGGATTATATTTAATGTTGTGCTTGTAAACAATGTACAGTAAAGAATAAATAAATAAACAATACAAGAAACCTAAAAGACTTTTATATAAAATTGTTTGTGGTCAATGTACAGTCAAGATAAAATAATTAAATATCTACAGATTAAATAAATTAAAATCTGGTAACGAATTTGCTATAGTTATTTTGCATATTTTTCGTCAGTTTTTGCACAATCTTATTAAAAAGCGGCATTTCCAGTAAATTGTGCTAAAAAGGAAATCTTAAAATGGTATGACATATCTATGCCATTAAAAATAATATCCACTATTCAGGAGCTATTTTGAACTCGGTTGATTGGGAGAAATCGCACCTCTGCGATAAACTCGCCCTCTGTAGGTATATTGATTTTGTAATAATTATAAATTATTGTATTTGAATTTTATGTACTTATGTATTTTGTGAAAATTTGCTTGTAAGTTGTAATCAATGTTGAGTAAAGAATAGGTAAATAATTAAATAAATAAATAAATAAAATAAATAAATAAAATATTACCAAAAATATTGTCTTATACGTGAGGTTTCAAATAATTACTACTACTAATATCCCACAAGTGGGGTAGCCAGCAGATCAGCTGCATGTAATAAACATGCCTATAGCACCCGGTAAAGAATTGGTCTCTCACTCTTTACCGTAAGTTTTCGATTGTTCTGTTAAAGGCAGGTGTTCGAAAAAATAAAGACATTTTACATATCGAATTCAGTGATGAGGTTTACCATTTACCACCCATCCTGAATGTCTTAATTTTTTTATTGGTACAGGGAAGACGGTTTGTATGTTTCAAATAATAAGACCAGTTTATTTTTTTATCCATCCTATCACTAGTAGGGTAGCCAGCGAACAAAATGCATGTAATACACATACGAGTCATCCTCTACTATACTTTACCCTCACGCCGTATTCCAGTAAATGAATGGTGTAAACAGAGAATGGAACGCCATATAGATCTATCCTTACATCAAGAATACCACTCAACAGATACCTCATCCGCACAACCGACAGACTGTGCAAACTCCATTAAGTATGAAATAGGGAAGGTGTTCCGAGGCTTACGAATCGGCTTAGGCTGGTTTAAGTGAAATTTTTCCCTTGGGTAACAATAAGTGATATTTTCACTCATGCAGGTATAAGAGTCCAGTAAATGCAGAAACTTCGTTTAAAATCTATCCTTGCATACTACATTCGCTTCTTCTAAGTACATTCACACAATTTCTCACACATGCACGTCGGTTTCTCTTACTCAACATACAACCGTCCTTAAGAATTTGATTCACGTGATTCTCGGACGCTCACGCTTTCTCTCTCTCTCTTTCTTTGTTTCACAAGTCATCGTTCAAATTCGTTCAGGATGGGTGGCAGTTTACTTATTTGGGACAAATCTCAAAGAACAGAAACCAAACCAAGAAACCAATAGTAAATTTATATGATTAATTGGAACAACATTCCGCTTAATTGGGACAGCAAATTTAAGATAACAGCACTTATTATGTTACACATATTCTCAAGAAAAAATATGTACAATGAATTCTCATTTTTGCATTGAATTAAATTGTATGTAAGTACCTACTCATTTACTATTCAAATTAGGATTTTATTTTCTTAAAGTTTATATTACATATTTGTAATTTATATGATAATTTATATAACCTATATGTAATTTACAGTTTTCAAGAGTTTATAAAATAAAATTATCGAAAAAAATAGGTATGCATTGTTATTTTATGTGTGTATTACTGGTTAATGGCCTTAGTTGCCAAAACCAAATCAATTAATTTAAAAAAATGTGAACTTCGCTTAATTGGGACAGCCGCTTAATTGGGACAAAATGCCCAAGTCCCGATGTGTCCCAATCAAGCGGAATCGACTGTATTTGATATTTCATAATGTGATATTTAACGAATAACTGTTTTTTACAGGAGACTCGAAAACTTAAAGAAAAGCGTGATATACCGTGTGCTTCACGAGTTAGACATAGATTCAGATTGACAGACATAAATTTTCAAACAAATTTTAAAATAAAAAAATGTGAAAAAAAAGTTTAGCAACATCTGCAATTTTCTTTCACGTTGTTTGCCTTGTAAGCATCGGTTGTACATTGCTGAATTGGCGTTATGATTTATGCAACATAAGATTTAACAAGAACCTTCATAAAAATTATAACATTACTGAATGCCAATATTAATTTTTACAATTATGTGTTACTAATGCTATATTATTTATTTATTAATTATTCTGTTCTTCACTGTACAATGTACAGAGGGCGAGTTTATAGCGAAAATGCGATGTCTTCCAACTAACCCGGTTACTAAAATTTAAATTTAAAAAAAACACATGCATATTTGTGTATATACACCCTTACATATCAAGAGTCATAGTAGAAATAAAAATACGGCATAAAGTAAACAAAAGAAAAGAAAAAGAACACATGCAAGCAACAATGTGCTTACGGACACTTAATAATAAAAAGTATTACATATATTGCAGTGTGCACATGCATAAGGGAAAGGGAAAAGAAATTAGGAGTCAGATGCTAAATTTTATTTTATTTATTTATTTGTTTATTCTTTACTGTACATTGATAACAAGCAAATTCACACAAAAATACATTTAAAACAAATACAATCAATATACAGAGGGCGAGTTTATCGCAGAGACGCGATTTCTTCCAACTAACCCAATTTCATGCAAATTTCACATAAAGAAAATCTTAAAGAAAGGAAAGAGGAGGTAAAAAGGAGAAGAATATGTAGGAAAAGGGACTAGGATGCAGAAGCCATATTTTGTGTGATAAAATGCTCCTTGACCGCCCGTTTGAAAGCGTGATGAAGAGTGTGGAGTAACCTTATCCTAGAAGGCAAACTATTCCAACAGCGAGCATCATGAACAGAAAAAGAGTTTGTAAATTCAATGAGAGGAAATGATTTTTGACAGCTTGTCTGAAAGAATTAAAGGTTGTTATCATCCTGATATTCAAAGGAAGATTGTTCCAACAGCGAGCATACTACGCGATCACGGTGTATCCCACAAGGCGGGGCAGCCAGCAGACCAGCTACATGTAGTAAACATACGAACTGTCCTCTCCATGCTAACAAAAAATTAAGACATTCACAGGATGGGTGGTAAACCACATCATTGCTGAAATCAAGATGTGAGACCAATTATATGGCGTTCCTTTCTCTCTGCCTAACCTTCGCATTTGGGATGGGACGTGAGGGTATAAATAGAAAGAAAATTTTCTAGAAAATAGAAAAAAATTAACTTTATTTATTTATTAAGTACTAGCTGACCCAGCGAACTTCGTACCGCCAAATAATCAATGAGTGATTAATATTTTTAATCTCTTTACAAACTCCCGTAATTGTCCAAGTGTGTCATCGTATAGTGTAAAAAATAAAATTCATTTATGTTGAACAATTATATTTAACTCAGATTTGTTTATAAAATATTATCTGCTGTACGTAATATAATTATGTAGGTATAAAATTATTTTTTTAGGTAGATACCTATTCATTTTAAATTTATAAAAATTCTTATCCATGATTGTTTCAAAATTGAAATTTCAGAACCACAGATGTTTGATTGTGTATAATTCTCCATATTGTTTGCCATATACTAATATTGCTATTAAAAATAGGAGTTGATGGTAGAAGGGTGAAAATTTAGGGTTGTATGTATTTTTTAATGCCTGACCATAAAAAAATAAAAATAAAAAAAAATGTCCAAAATATAAAAATAAAAAATTCGTGGTGGACCACCCTTAACTTTTAGGGATATGAAAAATAGATGTTGGCCGATTCTCAGACTTACCCAATAAGCACATAAAATTTCATCAAAATGTTTCGGATGTGGCTGTTTCGGAGAGGAGTATGATAACAAACACCGTGACACGAGAATTTTATATATTAGATAAATTGCTTTGTTGATTATTTATGTATAATTTATTTATTTATTCATGATTATTACAAAACATTTGAAAATACATATAGACAGAAATAATACACATAATCACAAAGCAATGACAATGCATCATCCTACTCAACCCGCACTCATGATTTAACCCTTTGCTATATAATACTTAATTTAATTTTTTAATAATTTTTTTTCTTCTATCTACTTGACATCTCCTTACTGTATTAAAATAATTGTTCTTGACATTTACCAAACCTTTGTTGACATTTACACTCTCACCACAATGTTTTGACTTTTCTAATTGTTTTGTTTTGACTCATTTTATAATTGTTATAGTTTGATTTCCAATTGCATTTTTTCTTCGCCAGTTGTTGTTCTGTTCCAACTGTGTTGTAAATGAGAATTATGTTTGTTTTTCTTTTATATTTTAACATGTAAAAGGTTGGATTTATATATAAATAAATAAAAATAAATAAATAAATAAAATGAAAAATACCAAGCACACAAGTTTGTCATTTATTACAAAAGTTATACAAAAAATGAAAAAAAAAAAAAAAAACACCATTCCAAATTTCCAACATGCATAAAAGACAGCCAAAACAGACAATGGGACTGAATTATCTTTGCCTTTTACAGAAAGCTACAGAAAAAATTACGGAAAAGAGTGAGTACCAGACCTATTCTTCGCCTGGGACTCCACGTTACCGAACTTACCTGTGGCATTTCTACAAAACTCCATCTCAGGTTAATGACTTTTTTTCACCTATTAATTTCTATTGGAATTGTGCCAGCGACTAGTCAAGAAAATTCAACAAAAACATTAGTACGAATTTCTTAGTATAAACTAGACGGCACGTTTTTCTTCCATTCTATTTTTACATTTTGTGACATATTTAATTATCGTAAAAGAATAAGTAAAATAATATATTTTGTAAATTTCATGTAGACTCCACCATAATGTCACTGGCCTGCATTGTTTTCAATGAATTACACGGAATATTTCGTAGAAAACGTGTAGATTCTGGATAATGTACAGAGTACAAAAAATACAAAATAATACTCCTAGAGGATTCGATCCCGTGCCTTTTTCTAATCCCGGGATCTCGGGATTACATATCTACAGTTGATCCCGGGATTGTATTGGTAATGAAAAGTGGTAAAAAAATAGTAAACCATGTCAAAATCAGTTTTTTATTTATGTTTTGGCAATGTTTTTAAGTTTTAAATTATTTTTCATTTATTTTCCTATACAATAAATCAGACTTCGATTACTGGATAGTATAGGAAAAGTTATATAAAAACAGTTTAGAATTACAGTTTGCTTGAATTTGATTTCACAATTTAAAAAAAAACTTTGTTTTTGCTCCCCTGGAAATGTGCTCATTTGCAGATAACAGGTTTTGACCTGAAACCATCGATTATATGATTGGTCGTAAAATGTGTTAAGTCGCTTCACCAATATTTCCATTTAATTGATAGATGATATTGAAAATGCGGCCCTGCACGTAGACCATGCTTTTGGCCAAGGCGATCTCAGCAAGAAAAAAAAAACAAAAAAAAGTAAGAAAAAATATCATAAAAGAGACATCATCAAAAAGAAACAACAGAATCAATGGAGAGTCTATGTCCTGATTTATATATGTAAGTATGTTGGATGATTTATTCAGCGCCGTTTAATGGAGCATCCATCTCAAGGGCGCGGGAAACTATGTTGGAAGAGCAATATCTTCAACTTGCTCCTGAACGTTGTTATCGGCTGGTTTTTACGGAGGTCCTCGGGGAGTCGATTCCAAATGACGGATCTGCGACGCCAAAAGCCCTATCATAGAAGCAGGACTTGTTTGCTCTGTTGTTTTCGTCCAGCATGTTGGTGGATGTCTTAGCTGAGCGTAGAGGTCTACTTGCAGGTGTTATATCGACATTTCGGGGTCCTCGTGAGGTCGGGGGCTCCGAGTGGCATTATTATAAAGACGACATTGTCTACAAAAACAAACCATAAACAAAATTTTCAATTATAAAATAGTATTATATATTATTATTTTCCAATTTTCCTACAAAATAATTTATAGGTTTTTATTTTTAATGATACTCAGTTTCACGTCTTGTCTCACTCACTCCAAACAATTATTTTCTAGTCGTCTCTCTTTCTCCCTGTTACGCCGACGACCTTAGTTGTTGCCCGGTTGACGATTTCAAACAATTTATTCACTGTTGTCGGTAATAGAATTCCATAACGAAGTTAAAAACAAAAGTTTTCTTCTATTTTATAATCAAAGAGATTGACATTGTTATTTTCTTTACTGGAATCACTTTCTACTGATGTCATCATTTTGTTTGTTTCTTTTAACGTTTGTATTTTAATTAATTTGTTATGTCATTATTTTGCTTGATAATCGTCAATTTATTTATTTATTTTATTCTTCTTGCACATCATCATACACATAACAAAATCAACAAAGCAGTTTACATGAAAAAAGAATGTGATGATATGCAGTGGCGAGATTATCACTTTATAGTGATTTCTTCCATCTAACCACCATCAATTAATTATTATATATCTGATGTCATTATCATTTATAGGAAGGGTGTATGGTGAAAGAGGCACGTCCATCAGGCCGTCGGAAACTTTGTAGATGAAAGAATATTATGGATTCTTTTTTTGAAATGTCGAGGGAAAGGGTGATTCGATTGATGAATAAGCGCTCTGAATTGAAGAGGCTGGTTTTTGTCTTGTGTTCCCGGAAGGAATTTCGAATGGCTATGAGATTGAATAAGATTTTTTTAATTATTTAATAACGGTTTCGACTTATCATTGCCAAACTAGCGAGTTAATCTTACTTTGACAAAACGGCCTTACAAGGACTAATCGGCCATCGGAAATAGGTACTAACTATATAAGATTTTTTGTCTCATTTACTATCCCAAATGGGGTAGGCAGAGTGAACAGAACGCCATATACATAGATCTATTCTTACATACTTCTTTCGCTTCTTCTACATTCATACAATTTCTCATACACGCACTACGTCGGTTTCTCTTACTTAACACACGTTATTTCTACCAATATAAAAAAAAATCCTGTTTAGGATCTAAAACAATTGTATCATTATGTAATTAATTTATTATTATTTATTTATTTTTGTGCGCTTTGTAGAGTATTTTTAAATTACTCATTTGGCTCAAACTACTCAGATTTTGGGTAGATTAATAGTTTATTACAAAAATTAATATAGATATTATAAAAAAAGTTTAGGAATGCACTGTTTTTATGCCATGGAAAGGACAACTTACATGTTTATTATGCTGTTAGTCTACTGATTACTCCACTTGTGAAACTTGTCATGATGCTATAGGAAATGTATGAATATTTTTTTTATTAATTCATTCATACAATTGCGGCACCTCTCACAAATCGGGTGACCAGCAAACCAATTTCACATTTTAAACACATTTTATATAAGTTGTCCTCTCTGTGCCAATTTAAATAAGACACTCAGGATGGTTGCCAGTATAATTCATCGATTAAGAATGAGTTTCCCACTCTTTTCTATAAATTTTCGAGTGTCCTGTAACAGTACCTATCTATGTATTTTGTAGAATATTCCGTTTAAGACATTAAATAACATTTCATATTATGACGTGGATGTAATGTCCTAGAATTGATAGCTCGTGTAGTGCCCTTGAGGTGCTTTGGCATCCAAACGACACTATAGAATTGTCCAGAAATAACAATAACTAATATTTTTATTCAAGTAAATTTGTTTTAACTAGGTATATGTCAATGTGTCGTGGCTAGATGGAAGAAATCAGGGTCAATTTCTACTATAGGTTATCCAATAGTATCCAGTTAGAAAATATATAGTGATGATCATAGTTGTATTTATTATTATACTCTTTCACTGTATACTGTTACAAGATATCATGGGGCATCCAGATATGAGATGGGGGAGGGGTACAAATTATATTTATGTAATGATTTATTCTTGTACATAGTTGATTTTCATGGCATAATTATGCATTTAAATAATATTGCAATCACTGGACAAGATGCACCCCCTCGCCCCCATATGACTTCTGAGATATCTTGTAACGGTACACAGTGAAGGATAATGAAAATACGTAATACTATGATCATCAATATATATATTCTAACTGGATTCTATTGTTTAACCCAGGGCTTCTTAAACTTTTTTATATAGCGACCCCCTTCAAGCTTAGGAAATTTTAAACGACCCCCTCCTCCATATAATGAAATATATATTAACCGTAGATGTAGGGATATCGTTCGTAATAAAACACAATAAATAGACTCCCAGGGGGGTCTCGCGACCCACAGTTTAAGAAGCCCTGGTATAACCTATAGTAGAAAGTCTTTTAAACTTGTATTAGTGTTTATATTCTTTTTATCTGATTGTTTATACCAGTACTTACCTATTAGAAATTGATTGGTAGTAAATATGTTATTTCTTTTTCTTTTTGTATACCTATTGTTTTTCTCTTTATGCATTATTTCTCTTGACTGTTCCTTTTTATTTGTATTATTTGTAAAGGCTGATACAGCCGTTTATTATGTAAAATAAAAAAAAAATAAAAATAAAAAAATAGGTAAATAAATTGACCGAAATCACTACTTTATAGTGATAATCTCGCCACTGCATATCGTCCTAGTATCTTAAGTTTTATATTGTTTTGTTAACACTGTTAGGTATATCATAATGATGATGATGTGCAGAAAGAATGAATAAATAAATAACTATAAAACATTTTTAATTCTGATATTCTGTCAACCATCCTGTTATTGACACGGAGATCACAGCTTGGATGTTTATTCATGTAGGTAGTTGATCCTCTTGTTGAAAATACTTTGAAGATATGATTTGTTTAATATTATTATCTCAAACAAATAAAGTAACAAAAAAAGTGAAAATTGCACAACCTGGCAACTCAAGTGATAGTGCAAGCAGTCCATTGCCCTGCAGGTTGTTGACTCTTTCACTCGGCAAAACAATAATAACAATAATATAGACAGCCTATACCGCAAATGTATGCTTATCTCCCTTCTTCGCATATAAAATTATATATAGCTTTGTCTCGTTTACACGCTCGGCCTGTGAAAGAAATTTCTTTGCCAATAACAATAATAATATTACCTACTAGCCATTAAGCCCGCATACTAGTATTGTTCAGAATCTGAGTATTCGTTTTTATGTATTCGTTCATCAACTTAACTCGAAGAACTAAATCCTCGCCAAATCTGTTCGGTCTTTTTCGTTCTTTTGGGAAAAATTACATTAAAGTACTATATTTTCAAAGAAACTAAGGTTTAACATCGCGTGGCAAATAAAGTCACGAACGAGATTTAAATCTTCGTGTGTGTTTTTTTTTTTGGAAAAAAAACCTTAAGATACTCTATTTTCAAAGATACTAAGGTTTCATATTGCGTGTCAAACGTTGAGAACGAGATTCTTGGATTTAAATCTACGTGTTATTATTTTGGAAAAAACGCCATTGGAGTATTCTATTTTCAAAGGAATTAAGGTTTTATATCGCGTGTCAAATGTAACAAACATGATTCAAAGATTTAAATCTTTGTGAAGTTGTTTTGGTAAAAATACCATTAGAATACTCTATTTACAAAGAGACTAAGGTTTAAAATCGCGTGACATATATCACAAACGAGATTTAAGGATTTAAATCTTCGTGTCGTCTTTTGGGAAAAAGGCCTTTAAAATACTTTATTTTCAAAGAGACTAAGGTGAAAAACGCGTGACAAATTCCGCGAACGAGAACGAATACTAAGAACGAATTGTTTTGAAGAACGATGTCTCAAGTACCGATTACTGAAAAAGAACTGGATTTACCAATACTACCGCATACTTAATTTGAAGAAAATTAAACCAAAAATTATTTCTGTAACTATAACATCACGGCATATCTCACTAGTGAGGTAACCAGCTGCATATAATAAACATGCAAGCTGTCTTGCTTGTCTTGTCTTCTCGGCTTGTCTTCTCGGTGTCAATAAAAAAAATCAGATTTTCAGGACGGGTGGGAAACTTCATCGCTGAATTTAAAATGTAAAATATCTTTAATTTTTCGAACAGTCTGCACAGCCAATAGATTTTACAGACTCCTTTTAGTATGAAACAAGAAAGGTGTTCAAATGCTTACGAATCGGCTTAGACTGGTTTAAGTGCACTTTATCCAGTGCCATTCATGGTACATTCATCAACTCTTGTTTCAAACGAATATGATTCCCATTTGTGTTTTGTTCTTTGTCAATTGTTGTTCTTGTCTTGTTCCAACTGTGTTGTGAATGAGAAATTTGATTATTTGTACATTTTTTTTATGTATTTGAAACATGTAAAAGGCTCAGGACGTGGAAATGTTAATAAATAAATAAAAATAGTTTTTATGAAACAGGAATTGGTGGGGTTGGTAAACGTACTGTGGGTAAATTACATTTAAACCAGCCTAAGCTGATTTCTAGGCATTATAACACCTTTCCTACTACAAGAGGGAGTTTGCAAAATTTGTCAGTTGTGCAGATGAGGTGTCGGTTGAGTAATATTCTTATTAATTCATAAGTATGTATCTACATGTGAACAGAATAAAATATTGATAACCTAATGCAGTGTATGTGTGTGTTTGCATTCAAGCATTATAACCATAGACACATATAACTATAGACTATTCACAAAGTTTTCACATCTGAGACATCCTATTCCTGCTGTCTTCTTTGCATATTTAAAATGTTTAAAGCAAGAAAGAGAAAAATATAGTTTCAAAGTAACCTTTTAAAAATAATTGACCAAACCATAGACATAATATAAATGTAGACTAGTTTTATAAAGCAAAATGAGTGGAACACTCAGTGGACGGGTATGTGCCCTGAATATAGTCGCACATTACGAGTCGTGGTTAGTCGTGGGCGAACGTCACTTACAGAATATTCCATAGACATACTTACTTACTGCTAACCTTTTTCTCTTCACTGCTGGATATAGGCCTTTTCAAAACATTTTCACACATTCCCGTTTTCCCATTACCTGGACAATATCGTCAACACATCTTTTCTGGGGTCTTCCTACGCTTCTTTTATCCTCCCACAGCCTCCATTCAAGAATTTTGGAAGTCCACCTGCCATCATTCTCGTCTTGCCACATGACCAGCCCATTGCCATTTCAGTTTGAAGACTTTATTAACAACGTCAATGACTTTTGTTGGATGGTTTCATTTCTTATTTTGTCTCTCAAGCTAAATACCCCGCATTTGTCTCCCCATGGCACGCTGTACACACCTCAGTTTTCATTTGCTCGCAAGTGTTAGCGTCATAGTCTCTAGCCCGTATGTAATCATTGGCAGGACACACAAATCCTAAAGCTTTCTCCTAAAACTTATAGGGATTTCATTGTTTTTAAATATATATTTATATTTAAAAACAACGAAGCCCATCCCAATCCTATTCGTCTAGAAATGTCTGCCGTTTGATTTTCTTTGCCGAGCTTTATTCTATGACCTAGGTAAACATAATCATCTACAGCTTCTTTTATTCCATAGACTTAGTGGTAAATATATAGGGTGCAAGAAATTGTTTAGAATAATTTATTTTATTTATTACAATAATGTGATAACTTTAAATGGTTTTCGCTGTTTACTATTTTTATATACAGTGAAACCTCTATCTATCGTTCCTCGAATAATTGTTTTCCCGTATTTGTCGTTATTTTTTACAGTACCAAATTAGTGTCATAAAAAATACGTAAAAATATATCGCATCCATCGTTTCTCTATATGATTTTATCGCATTGACCGTTTAAATTACACAAAAAAATCGTATATATGTATAAAAACATTGGAGAGCGAGCGAGAAAGAAAGAACAGTTTGTTGATTCTGTCGGCTGTCTTTTATGATAGTACGTCAGTAGGTACAATAAAAAAGCAAAAAAGAAAATCACGATGAAAGATTACATACAGTACAAAGTATGATTTTGCTCTCCATGCAGCTTTCTTTTTTATCTTGTTACTATATTTTTTACTTCAACAAATTGATTTATAACGTTTGAAACATGTATCATTTTTATAAAACCTATTAACCTACTCGTATGTACATATTAAACATTAAAATACATATTAATGTGATTTCTTCTATACTCCCGCATTCATTGTTTTCCCGCATCTATAGTTTATTTCAATAGGTCCCTTCAAAAACGATAGATAGAGGTTTCACTGTATTCATCTTGGTTGTTAAGTACATCAGACTTCAATTCACATTTTTTAAAAAAAAGGCGTATCAGGGTTTTTGTTATAAACCCAAATACAACCATACACACCATTCACAGTAAGCTAAAAGCTTATGTTGTAAAAGGGGAGTTCGCTGCACCAGGGATCGAACCACGCACCTTATTATTATTATTAAAATGACATCATATTCTACTGGGACAATTTCAGTTTTCGGCCAAAGCGAACCCAGAGAAAAGAAACATTTACAATAGTGTTTTCATTTTCCTTACAAATTCAGCGTGCGCTATGTGGAATATGTCTATATTCGGTGCATGATGTCGAGACTCTACCTCCAGGTTACAGACGAACATTGTTCTCATTTAACACTAATACACATTCCTTAAAATAAATTAATATGCCTATTTTCCATTCAATTTATTTATTTACAAAATAATAATAATAAACAAAATGGTACAATTGAATACAGAAGTATACATGAAGTAGCATTCACATTATTTCATTTTGGATGATCATCCAGAGTGTCAGGGTCAAACATGTTCATCCAAAGTGAACACGTCTGTTCACACTTGTTCATCCTATGCTTTCACTGCCATGTCAATACTCACGGTCATGTTGTAGGTACGTAGTTTGATGCATTTTCGAAAAAAAAAAAATTTGAACTAAAAAAATAAAATATAACCGTTTATAAAAATTAAAACAAATTAATATAACTTTCGACAGCATGATAATTTTGTACATGATTCTGACTTTCAATACAAATTCATAATAGAGAAAAAGACAAATAATAGGATAAATACACTATTGTGGATACCTTTATGTATCCAAGATTTCTCATTTATCTATGTATATATCTATATTTATAATATGACGTGGATGTAATGTCCTAGAATTTATGAATTGTACAGTGTCCTTGAGGTGCTTCGGCACGTAAACGACACTTTAATATTGTCCAATAATAATAATAATAAAACTTGTTTATGGTCGATTCAGTGAAAGGACCTTTCATCATAATTAAGTCGGGTAGTAATCGCTTCCATCCGTCATCGCTAGTGATCACTAGTATTGATGAAACGTCTATTCACACTTTTTCATTTTGGAGGATCATCCAGAGTGATCACTGAAAGTGAATAAATGTGAACGCCTCTTTAGGAATTTTCAAAGACATTATACATAACAATACAGTCCACTTCTTTAAAAATACATGTCACAGGAGATAGTAATTGTAAGGGTGCTGTCATTTTCTAATACATAGTTATATACTTACAATAATGATATGATTTTATTATGTACTGGCAATATGTTACTATTGAGTAACATTAAACAGTAACTCGATAGTAACATTTAGCGATAATAATAAATATTCATTTTATTTGATTATTTATTGTTACTTTAGATTTTTCCTTTCCTACCCGGCGTCGCTAGGGTGAATTTCATGTCTGACATTGGTATATTTCGTTATGGCAACACGTGACAGCAGAACTGTCATGCAAACGTCACTTTCATACAAAAATACCATTCAAATTCCCGACTATTCCGTTAGATTATTATAATAATAATATGAACACTTTATTGATCAGAAAAAAGAAAAATCATGAGCAACTGGCGAGCTTATTGCCTGGAGGCAATATCTTCCAGCTAACCAAAATAATGTGTGATACTATGTTGACAATGTGTAATTAATACTAAATGTGAACAGTTATATTATACAAAAAAATTCTTTCATACAAACCTTCTCCTGATAATTACAAACACAACAAAAAAAGAATCAGCCAATTCGGTTCAGCCGTTCTTAAGTTATAGGGGAACATACATGGTCAACTCATTTTTACTTACATAGATTTCACCTGGAGAATGAGAATCCAGAATTAATTATTTGCATTTTTCGTATGCGTTGACATGTCGCAAGTATTTTAATTTTTAAATTTGACTGATTTGTAGGTTAGGTTAGAGTTAGTCTGGTATTATTTTATGCTACAGCACATTATTGAAAATCATTTCATTATCATATCATTTCTGGAGTAAAAACTATATTATTATGTGAATATAAGTGGAAAATTCATAAATTTAATTTTGATTCCTTCATCTTATCTGAAATATTATTGTGACTTCTGATTTTTGTTTTATTTATTGATACGAAGTACAAAACAGACAACAACTATAAATATGGTTTACAGAAATAAAAATAAGTCGTTCATAACTCAGCTGTCATCCATTAACATGTACACAGTTACGTCAATTATTTAAATATCGCACATTCCGCTCATTCATCTGTTCTCACTGGCATATCGCATGAGCAGTCATCACTAACACACATAAACATAGTATGAAACATATTATAAGTACAAATAAAAACTATTAATAAAAGATAGAAAAAAAATAAACATACAAAATCCTGTAAAGTTTGAAAAAGATGGAATATTAAAAAAGAGTAATGTTAAGAATAGTTTAAAAGATAGAACAAGCATGATAAGATTAAGATCACTTGAGGGTGAGGGAAATTTGTGTCTCTATTTGTCACTATCTATTATTCAATATAGCTACACTTTACAATTGCCTCACGATGAAAGAGGAACCCTCGAAAGCTTGCTCACAAAATAAAAAAGTCACAGTGGAATAATTATATACCTAGGTATCTATATTTAATTTAATTTCTATTTCTTATCATAATAAACTTTATTCCCTGCGTCAGTATTTATTTATTTAGGTAGTAGAATTCCACAATGAAATTAAAAACAAAATTTTCCAATACAGATTTTTTACCGAGAGAGACATCTTTCATCTTCCAAGGGTGTTCCCAATCTGATACTTCGACATTGGTACTCGAATACATGAGAAGTGGCGTTGAGAAGAATGAGTGGATGCAAGAGAAGTGTTGTGGATAGAATGGGTGTAAATAAATTGAGATGGTTCGGTCATGTGGAAGGAATGGAAGAAGAAAGAATGACAAAGAGGATATACTTGGCTAAAAGGAGGGGTGTGAGGAAGCGCGGGCGTCCGAGAACTACATGGCTTGATCATATAGATCAAATTCTCAAGGACCGCTGTGCATTGAGTAAGAGAAATCGACGTGCATGCATGAGAAATTGTATGGATGTAGAAGAAGCGAAAGACGTATGTAAGAACAGATCTATATGGCGTTTCATTCTCTCTGCCTTCCCCGCTTGGGATACGACGTGAGGGTATAGAATAGTATAGTATACTCGAATACATACTTTATTTCGGATTGACAATGTCATTGGATGACGAAAGACGTGTCTTTCAATACAAAATATTGACATAGTAGAAAAAAAATGTTTTTTTTTTTTAATTTCATAATGAACTTCCGCCAAGACACAATGGTCAAATGATAAAATTTACAATCTATCTCTCGCTATCACTCATGATGACATCGTTATTGTTATCTCCGGATCTATCACCTCCCGGTGGACTGTCTCCCGTCACCACTGCTATGGTGATAGCTTCTCCGTTCCCCGCATTACCAATGACAGCACCACCTGCAGCGGGGGTCTGATCACCTCCGGTGACGCCATTACTACCACCTTGTTGTGTTGGATTAATTCTATTATTACCAGGAGCAGGTATGAACAGAACACCGGGACGATCGTCTCCGGGAGCGTATACTATTTCCTCATCGTCTTCATCATCTTGTGTATCTTCCGTGTCGTCCGAATCGTCATTACCTGCAATATGACACATTGTAAGAATTAACACTTTATTTTAAAAAAAAATACACACAAATACAAAAACAACATATCTTCATTGCATATTCAAAAATGGGTATGTGAATTTATAAATGTTTTGACATTTCTAGAAAAAACTGTTCATAATGACATCATAACCATTTTATAAAGTGATTCTTAGTATCAAATATTATATTGAATTATTTTAAGAATAATATCACATGCTAACAAAAAGTACAAACAACAATTTTAATGCCCTAATGAGCACTTTTTTATGTAAATTTAACACATAAAACTACTTGAACCCGCATCTCTACTTTGCCACGAGGAGTGCTTATAATTGTTAATTGTAAAAATAACAGCTTATCAGAGGAAAGTCATTAAACAGTAATGATATTGTTACAAGGAATCGCCTGCCGGTGCTATTGAGAGACAATCAGACTGTCACCAGCTTCAGAAGCAAACTGAAAACTGCATTCTTCACCGGCGCCCTAGAGATGGTCTAGGGCAGTGGTTCTTAACCTTTTTGGGGGTACCAAACCCCACCAGTTACATATGCATTCACCGAACCCCACCAGTTACATATGCATTGACCAAACCCCTTCTAATTTGAAAAATAAAATAATTTTTTTACAAATTCAAAACATGGTATATATTTATATATAGGTGTACAAAATGAAAAAAAAAATAAACAAAGATCAAAACATTAAATTTTAATAGTTCAATCAAAACATGAAACATATTAATTAATATTTACTTCAAATCAGTGTGACTTCTCCTGTTGCCTTTCAGAAACCAATTACGAAATTCGCGCCTTTAAAATGATTTTCACCGAACCCCCAAGACTGACTCACCGAACCCATGGGGTTTCTACGAACCCAGGTTAAGGACCACTGGTCTAGGGACTGTTAAACGGCGTCAAAACAAAATTATTCAGAACCATCATCATCAATATTGCTTTTAAAAACAAAAATAGTGGGTACCGATCAATCGAATATTAAGACATGCAATTAATTACCTTCTTCCTCATCAGTTTCAGCTTCCTCTTCCATGGGTTCCGGAGGCATCTTTCCTGGTGGATTGATGTTCTGATATCTCTGACTAACTGACGTCAACTGTAAACAAATAGAAACAGTTATAATGACTATCTTTTTAATGTCTGTGCGTTGGAATAAAACTACACACAACGATGAGATGTAATTTTTTATTACACATCGACTATCCAGTTTCATAGCTCAACAAGTAGAAATGTCTTATATTCGAGAAATCACCATTGTTGTAATTTTTTAAATATTTATTTTATGTTTTAAAAACACAACAGAAAGTGAAATATACTTTATAATAATAATCGCACTGTTATTAAAGACATACGTTGTCTTTGTTCCGTTCAATTACTTAAACTATTCGAAATATTTATTTATAACTCCATGTTTATACATGGAAGAAAACACAATTGGTTTTAGTTTTTTACTTAATTTTTTAATTGAATAGTGACCTTATTTCGACTTGTAAAGTTATTGTCAAACTAATACCTAAGTCATAACCAAATAAATTCAAAAACTTTGTTTCACTTTAAAAAATTCTTCATAATTTTTTTTTAATCTATGTATAAAATAATGTGTATTAAAAATGGATGAATATGCCACCATGGCACACAGAAACTTGCAGTAATGCATCTAAATTATACATGTAACTGAGTTTTGCATCTAAGAACTTGTAGTTTTGTATATTAGAACTTGTAATTTTGCCTAAGAACTCCCAGTTATGCCAATCAGAAACCTCGATTGGAGAACCATGTTTACACAATGCAACATTGCGTAAAATTTAAACGGAAGAAGTGAGAAAGGTGTCCTGACGCTTACGAATCGGCTCTAGGCTGGCTTAAGTGATCACTTTCAGTGTCCACGGACAACGTTCACCAATTCCACCATTCTCACTGTCACGATTTAAGGTCCACCAATCGAGAGACGCTTTATGCAAACCTTAGAAGCAACCATCTTTTTGGGATCTCATTTTTCAGATCTCAAATAGATCACGATCTCCCGTCTAAATGGTGCCGGAACAACAATACTTAATCGGCTGCTAGTTCGACCAGTTAGCAACAAATGTTCAGAATATTTACTAATTTTTTTATCGTTTAACCGGATTTGGAACATTTAACTGGGTTTTGCGCTCAAGAATTTGTAGTTTTGCATTACTTGCATCTAAGAACTTATAGTTTTGTCTATGAACTAGTAATTTTGTATATAAATTTTTGCATATAACTAAGTTTTACACCTAGATTATACATGTCCCTGAGAGGCAAGGGGATTCTGGGCTTACAACAAGCCGAACATATTCTTTATTTATTATCTTCCTCAATATGAAAAAATATGGGTTATAATAATAATAATAATAAACTTTATTGTACAAAATATTTAAACAAAAAGAATGAGATAACAACATGGTATATACAAATATTTTGCACAATGGGCGAGTTTATCTAACTAACTAACCCAATGGGTTAATGACTTCACTAGTTTGAACCATGTTTTTTTAAATTATATTTTATAAAATTCCTCTACATTCTCTATGATTGAATGCAGTGACAAATGATAGGTCAATATGTAAATATTAATATGTTTTAGGTATTTTTTAAAAATATCTTACCCATATTTGAAATTTTTGTTCAATGAGAGCAACTTCACTTTCTTCATCGCATGGATTGTCCGCATTGAACCATCTGGAATCTACTAATTTAGGGGTCAAACTGGGAAATGGCAAATTCATTATGAACCCTCTACAATTCCAGTACAGATATAAGTTAATTATTAAAGTATTTATTTTCTAATGAATTAATCAAAACTAGTATTGTTCAGAATCTGAGTATTCGTTTTTATGTATTCGTTCTTCAACTTAACTCGAAGAACTAACTCCTCAATGCCAAATCTGTTCGGTCTTTTTCGTTCTTTTGGGAAAAATTACATTAAAGTACTATATTTTCAAAGAAACTAAGGTTTAACATCGCGTGGCAAATAAAGTCACGAACGAGATTTAAATCTTCGTGTGTGTTTTTTTTTGAAAAAAAAACCTTAAGATACTCTATTTTCAAAGAGACTAAGGTTTAAAATCGCGTGACATATATCACAAACGAGATTTAAGGATTTAAATCTTCGTGTCGTCTTTTGGGAAAAAGGCCTTTAAAATACTTTATTTTCAAAGAGACTAAGGTGAAAATCGCGTGACAAATTCCACGAACGAGAACGAATACTAAGAACGAATTGTTTTGAAGAACGATGTCTCAAGTACCGATTACTGAAAAAGAACTGGATTTACCAATACTAATCAAAACCGTCCAATAAATGAGTTCTCTACGTCCCATCTACTTCCTTTTGACAGCTTTGACAGTTATGAATAATGTTCAATGTTGCCAGGAAAAATAGTAGTCATATAATAATATTATTTTAGCATTTCATCCATTTTTTTTACTCTTGATAGCGTACATATTAATAATAGGTTTGTATTTTGTTCATACTTACTTGTATATTATATTTTTAATGAAATTTTATCTTTATTTATTAGATATATTTTAATATTAACATACTTCGCATATTTATGAATGACCAATGAAACATGCTCAATCATTCACAAGGTTTTTTTATCATCTTTTTCACAACACATCGTTCCTATGATAGTGACATTATTAGAGCATAAGGAATTTTTAATGGAGAGAAATAAGTCGAGTGGCACAGTGAAGCCCTGAATGATGAGGGCTGCTTTCAACGATATTATTTAACATCTTAACAATAAGTGGCTTATATAGTATTCCGCTGTCGTGATAAGAGTTGATAATAATATTTTTATACGACACTGATTTGTACATATATTTTTATTGGAAAATGTATACTCTGAAGCATATCTACAAAATTATAATCAATTCGAATTAAAAAGCGCCTTGGAGAATATTATACTATTGACTAGATTACTAGAAGTACAGTCGATTCCGCTTAATTGGGACAGCCGCTTATTTGGGGCAAATCTCAAAGAACAGAAACCAAACAATAGAAAATTTATATGTTTAATTGGGACAACATTCCGCTTAATTGGGACAGTAAATTTAAGATGAGGAAGGAAATGAAGGGAGCCCTACATCCGCACTGAATATCTGTGCTGATTTTGTAGAAGTGAAATGTTACAAAAACAAAAGACAGACTACAGATTTTTTTTCCTTAAAAGTTTATATTACATAATTGATTGACAAGTAATAATTATCTCATTACTCTTTTTTTTACCTGTATGACTATATATTTATGAATCCTCTATTTAAAATGACCGCTGTTTGAATATTTTAGTTTGTCACATTTATAAGAATTGTCTCACATACATTATTTTACCAGTATGACTATTTTTGATTCGACACATTAATTGTTTTTTTTTCATGTTGTTCTATATTTTGATTTGATTGTTAACTATGTTAAAGGCTAACGCCGTGAATATATGTAAATAAATAATATTTGTAATTTAAACGATAATTTATATTACCTTTATGTAATTTACAGTTTCCAAGAGTTTATAAAATAAAATTATTTAAAAAAAATTGCATTGTTTAATATTATGTGTGTATTACTGGGTAATGGCTTTAGTTGCCAAAACCAAATTAATACATTTTTAAAAAAAATGTGAAATTCGCTTAATTGGGACAGCCGCTTAATTGGGACAAAATACCCAAGTCCCAATGTGTCCCAATTAAGCGGAATCGACTGTACTATTATAGAGAGTAGGTTATGTAGGTGGATTTAAGTGTTGCCGACTACAAAATTCCAAACTACCTGCAAGTTGAAACTGCATGAGTTAAAAAAGTTATTCATTGTATTATTTTACTAATTTATTTTAGTATATAAACATTATTTATATAGAATATCAGTATTTTTTCACATGGGGAGGTTTTATAATTCGAAATGTCTTAACATTCAAAATGTCGACTTACAATCTATCAAAGAAAACATTATTTTTTTTCATTTGGCAACACTGTGTTCAGCAACAATGGCGAATCCTTACTCGTTTTCTTTGACGTTTTTGTGAACGTATTTTTATATTGTAAGTGAATTCTGTAAAATATTTCAATATAAAATGTGTATAGTAATCAGCGAATAGTTTTATATTGCGTTTTTGTGTATTTATTGGACAATTCGCATGCAAAAATATGATATAACAGTCGTAAAAAACTTTTCCAATAAATGAAAGGTTGTATTCCTGTCCTATATTTTTATAAAATTGAGATAATTTTCCATTGTAATTGCGCAATAGTGTAAATGTGTAGCGTTTTTAATCTAAAATACAATACGGAAACATCTATGTACAATTTTGTGAGTTTTTTTTTTGAAAATTTTGTTGAAGCAACCAGCAGCCTTGTCTAATGTGAAATGTCTACTGTTTTTGGTGAAACATTTTGCATATTTTGTATTGTTAACTGGACTGAAGTGTCTCAAAACCCGATGTTTTATTTATTGTTCATTTCAGTAATCTTATTTATTTAATCCTTTAAAGGGGGGGGCATGTGTTCAGCATCCTACTGTTTCCTTCAGATTCATTCTGACATATTCAGAGATAACACATTAGGAAGAACAATATAATGTTAAAGACAAATTCTATCATGTGTAAAATAATGTAAAAAAAATCTTCTGCATTTCTTTTTATTGAGAGAAGATAACTTTTTACATATTTTTTAAGTAATTTTACCCACATAATTGCATCAGCAAGTTTTAGTTACGATAATCTTTGATGAAATGTCAAAAAAATTAATGTATCGTTAAGTTGTCAAATTTTGACCAAAGGTAAATTGTCATACTGTCTAAACTACCACACCATCTCTCACAAATTGGGACCCAGCAAACTTACTACATGTTTCTATCTCGCCTATAATGAGTTTTTCTGGTTGCTTTGGAGTGTTAAGTAGCATTCACATTGCTTCACTTTGGATGATCATCCAGAGTGTCAGGGTCAAACCTGTTCATCAAAAGTGAACACGTCTGTTCACATTTGTTCATCCTATGCTTTCACTGCCATGTCAACACTCTCAGTCATGTTGTATGTAGTTTGACGTATTTTCATATAAAAATAATTAAACAAATTCAAAAATGAAAAATAACACCTTAAATAAATTAATATAGCTCTCGACTGCATAACAATTTTGTACATGATTCTGACATTCAATACAAATTCATAGATAATTAAACAAATAATAGGATAAAACTTGTTTATGGTCGTTTGAGTGAAAGGACCTTTCATCAAAATTATGACGAGTGGTAATCTCTTTCCTCCGTCATCGCTAGTAATCACTATTGATGAAACGCCTGTTCATCTTGGAGGATCATCCGGAGTGATCACTGAAAGTGAACGCCCCTTTAGGTTGACCTAGACCTGCGACCGCGACTCAGTGAATAACCAAGTTACGCCTGTTACAGGGTGCATCTTTGTTTCTAATTTTGTTTTCATTGTTTACCATATATTTATTTGATACGCCTTTTGGTGTATATCTGCTTTCAATAAATAAATAAATAAATAAATAAAGATTTCAGATAAGATGAACGTACCAAAATTGAAAAAAATATATAATTGAGTTACTTATATTGATGTGAAGTGGGCAAATAATAATTATATTAGTAAAATGTTAGTAGAGACATAATACTCGAAAATAAAAAATCTAACTAGATTTTTAGAGTCCCCCCGGTAAAGAATAGTTCTCCCACTCTTTTGTGCTAATTTTCGAGTGTCCTGTAAGAGGCAGGCATTTGTCATACATCACACTTAAAACAATTAACATCTTCAGTTCAGGCTTTAGGTATTCTACCCGTTATGAATTTGTGAACTTTTATCAACACAGAGAGGACAGCTTGCATGTTTATTATGTGTAATTGGTCCTCTGGTTACCCGGTTCGTGAGAAATGATGTCTTCTTCTTCTTCTTCTTATGGCCTTAAACCCGTACTTCCAGCTCACTCAACCATCGTACGGCTGCCTCCGAGGCGTCGTGTATTTCTCTCAGTCCCCCGTCAAAGGAATATAGGGGGCACTGCTCCACGATGTGGTCCATGCTCTGGGTTTCCCCGCATGGGCAGGTGGGTGAATCAGCCATCCCCCACTGATGCAGATTTGCTGCCGAGCAGCCGACTCCAGTCCTAAATCTATTGAGCCTGCACCAAGACCTTCTGGGTAGAGAGAACCCGGGCTGTTGTTGAGTTGGGTCGGTCACCAGGTAGCCTCTGGAGGTATCTGCTGTTGCCCAGAGATCTCGCCATCGCTCTTGTGTATTGCGATTTCTCGGGTTATCGTTCATCAGCCAGAAGGGATGTCGTGACTTGAGTCGTTGGGGGGGCGGATCGTCAATATCGGTATGTATGGGCAGGTTCCCGTTATCGTTAATTTTATTCAACTCCCTGTAGCATGCCTCTTCGCGTCGTAGGTGGGGGGGCGCTATGTTGCTTAGAACTGGCAACCATGGTATGGGTGTAGGTTTCAGGGTGCCGCTGATAATTCTCATAGCCTCGTGCAGTTGCACGTCGACTAGATGTGTGTGAGCGCTGGCATGCCACACTGGGCAGCAATATTCTGCTGTTGAGTAAATCAGTGCGATACCCGCTGTTCGCAGTGTCGCATCCCCATGTAGTGCCGGTGAGTTTGTGCAGAATATTCACCCGGCTTTTAAGTTTTTTCTGCACGTTTGTCAGATGAGGTTTGAAAGTTAGGGAACGGTCTAGGGTGACACCCAGGTATTTCGGGTGTTCTACGTTGTCTACCCTTCTTCCGCCAAAAAAGACATCAACTTCGCTATTTGCTTGCGAGTTACTTAAATGAAAAGATGTTACGGTCGTTTTCGCCGGGTTCGGTTTCAATCTCCAGCCGTTAAGGTATTCTTCTATTGTACTAAGATCCTTGTTTATTGTGTTGGCTGCTTTTTCTAGTATTTGGTCTTGATGTACTAGGGCTATGTCATCGGCGTATACGAATTTTCTAGCTTCAGTAGGTGGGAGGTCGAAGGTATATATGTTAAATAGCAGCGGCGCTAGAACTGAGCCTTGTGGTAGGCCGTTTTTTGGGTGGTATGTTTTGCTGACGTCGCTATCTACATGTACCCGGAATGTACGGTTCCTTAGCATGTCTTCTATCAGTCTGATGGTGTAAGGGCATTCAACCAGTTGTTGGAGTTTGAAGAGTAGTCCTTTGTGCCACATGTGATGGTATTTTAATAAATCATTTTAAATATATATAATAATAATAATAATAAAGACAATTTATATTTGGCGCCGTTTAATGATCCGTGACCATCTCAAGGGCGCCATGACTTTTCTTGAAAAGCAGTGTTTTCAGCTTACTCCTGAACGTTGCAGTGGGTTGGTTCTTTCTTAAATCCGCTGGTAATCGGTTCCAGGCAGTTGGCCCCGCAACGCTAAAGCTCCTCTCTGCGAATTTGGAAGTGTTTGCCCTGTTGGGCTCCACAAGTTTGTTTATAGCGGTGGAAGCTGATCGCAGTGGTCGCCTCAAAACATACATTTTGTAGGATTGAAGACTGTTTTTTTATTCTATTGCAAAAGTGTGTGTAGATAATATAGAATTGATTTATAACTGTAACAAAGGAAAGGAATTGGATATATTTTTTTATTTTATTTATTTATTCATTCTTTACTGTACATTGATTAAAAACAATTACATAAAAGGTAAACATTCAAATTAAATAAATCAATATACAGAGGGCGAGTTTATCGCAAAGACGCGATCTCTTTCAACTAACCCAAAATTAATAATTGCTGCATGAAAAATGAAAATATTATAAACATCCATATCACACCCATATCGTCTCCACTCTTGTCTATGCTTCTTTATACGCCATCCCTGCCCCCACCGCTCCTTCACCTCAACACCACTGTCCTTGAAATAATTTATGTTTAGTATTGTTACTGATGATGGAACAAGTAGTTCCGAAAATGTTATTACTAAATACAATTATTTGAGTGGAAAATACAATGATTCTTTTATTATGCATAAATTATTAATAAATATGGAATTCCACGGTGTTAGTCACAAAATATTTGAAAAGCTTTCTATTATATTAATATAGATATTTTAGTAAGAGGAATCGACGTGCGTGTATGAGAAACTGTATGAATATGGAGGAAGCGAAGGAAGATAGATCTGTTCTCTCTGCCTACCCCACTTGGGACACGGCGTGAGGGTTTAGTATAGTATATTTAAGTAAATACGTATGTGCATACAATAAAATACCTAAATATACAAACAACAAAACGCTAATCG
Source organism: Athripsodes cinereus (assembly GCA_947579605.1). Lineage (NCBI taxonomy): Eukaryota > Metazoa > Arthropoda > Insecta > Trichoptera > Leptoceridae > Athripsodes > Athripsodes cinereus. The sequence continues at coordinate 669,296 of OX388325.1, read as the reverse complement.
GTTAAATTAAAAAGCTCGGCTTTTCAGCTTGTATGGAAGATTATTTGTGAAATTCTCATACCTAACCTAACATCCATCATCCCCCGTAGATATGTATTTTAGAATATACGCCCTTCAGTCGACAAATTTACTATAATGCGATTGTTTATTTATTTCAGATAAGTCTACTCGTGTAGGAGATATGCCATTGATAACTTCTGAACAAATTAAGCAAAGTACAAACGCAAGCGTAATAGAAACAAAGAAACTGGCCGCCTCTGCAATGGGGGAGTCTGACAGGGACAATGATATAATGGGAGTCAGAAAACTACTCTGGGGAGACAATATCAAGGAGGATGTCTTCCGACGGTGGTCCCAGGGTTTCCGTTTCAGCAGAACAGAGCCCAGTGCCCTCGTGCAAGACGAAGGAGGCCCCTGCGCCGCCATAGCACCCATTCAAGGCTTCCTGCTTAAAATATTACTTGAAGAGACATTAGGCCCCTCATTTCTAGATTTGACACCGGAAAAGTGTAACTCTTTATTAGTTCGTGCCATTTGTAATATTCTGTCACAGTGTAGCGCAAACAAGTTCAAATTGTGTCTCCTGTCTAGGGGACGGTGTAACCCCAGTGAAGAGGGCTGCTCGTCCGATCCAGAAGCTGTGGAGTATTCCGAACAGGCTCAGTCCTACGAACCACCACAATTTTTACATTCGGATATCTTCCACGAGAGGTTGCAGATTGAAGACTTGGTCGATATACACGGCGTTGAGAGATTCTACAGTCGGAATTTCCGAGTGCTCACGGATCAGTACGGAGTACTACTACTGTTGTACTCAGTCATTCTGTCTAAAGGTGTAGAGAATGTGAAATCAGAACTGTCGGATCTCTCTGATCCCTTGATTCACGGGACGTATGGCTATGGGTCGCAAGGTTTGATTAATTTAATGTTGACCGGACGCGCTGTCGGACACGTTTGGGACCACGAACAACAGATTGGTGGACTGCGATTGAGTGGGATCGACCGCCAACCTGATGTTGGTTTCATCACAGTCATGGAGCACATGCAGTACTGTACAGTGGGGTCATTTTACAAAAACCCCAAACATCCTGTCTGGGTGATGGGCTCGGAGACACATCTTACTGTGTTATTCAGCTTTGAAAAGAAGTTGGTATCACCAGAGACGGCTGCCGAGTCGGCTAAAAGAATTTTCAAATCATTTGATCCAGACGGAAACAACTTTATTCAGAGTGTTCTCTTGCAAGACGTGCTTTGCGCCATGGGGCTCGTGAGTGATCCTGAATATGTGGATATAATGAGGAAGAAGTTGGATCCGGAGAATCTAGGAATTATATTATTGAATGCTTTCATGGAAGAGTTTTATTCAGGACAGCAACGCTCCACGCCGGACACATTCAAGATATTTCATTACAATGGACTAGCGCGTTCAAATATTGGTGGTATTGTGTCTTATCGCAGCGGAGATGCGATACGGTTAGAGGGAGACTTGAGGGCTTCGTGCGAGGACTATATGTTAATGTGTCTTCAGACAAAATGGCCCGGATTGGACGTTACATGGGCTGGAGGGAAATCTCCCTCATTGAACTGACGAGGTTATATTGTAGAAATATTTCCTTTATCGATTCAATCATTACAACTCGTATATCACAATTCTGACAGTATGCACTAAATATATGTTTAATACTTATTATATATTTTAATTTTAAGAACCAAAGCTTTCACAGTCGAGATGAATTGGAATGTGTTGTGCAACAATATATATATTATATAATCACAAAATTGAAAACATTGCTTTAACCTGATATATAAATATTACCTCAGACTCACACTTATTGTAAAGTTCACCTCAAATCAATTCATTTTCAGACATCTTGATTGGAGAACCATATTTAAATAATGTAAAATTGTACAAATTGTGTGAGAAAGCGCGGATGGCCAAGTGTCCTAAAGGACGGCCGCGTGTTGAGTTAAAGAAAACGGCGTGCATGTATGAGAAACTGGATGAATGTGGACGAAGCGAAAGAAGTTTGTAAGGATAGATCTGTATGGCGTTCCGTTCTCTCTGCCTACCCATCCTGGGACACGGCATGTGGGTATAGATAGATAAATAAAATTGTGCAAAATCTAATTGGAAAAAGTGAAAGGAGCGTCCCAACACTTACAAATTGGTTGTAAGCTGACTTTTTTTTTAAATGTATTTGGGTTTTTGTTATAAACCCAAGTACAACCTTATATATCTTTTACAGTAAGCTAAAAGCTTGTGTCGTGAAAGGGGAGTCTGCCGGCACTTGGGATCGAACCGCAAACCTCATGGTCATGAGGCCGAGACTCTACCTCCAGGCTACCTACGAAATTAAGTGATCGCTTTTGGACAATGTTCACTGATTCTGCCATTCTCATTTTCACGACATACTTATGGTTCTCCAATTGAGAAATATTTATTGAAAACATACAGAATTGTTATCTGTGTATTGTGCCGAAAGCGAAATTAACGAAAAATATGTAAATATTCTAAACATGAATTAATTTTGTCTTTTTTTATCCAATCATACATACATACATACCATCACGCCGCTTCCCTCGCGGGGTAGGCAGAAAGGATCGAGCGCCACTTCCTTCTATCCTTGCATACATCTTTCGCTTCCGTCACTGTCATACAATTCCTCATGCATGCTCTCCTGTTCAACGTGCTCAACACGTGACCGTCCTGTAGGATTTGATTTAAATGATCTTGCCATTTAATCCTCGGACGTCCACGTCTCCGAGCACCATTCCTCTCAGCCAAATATATCTTCTTAGTCATTCTGTCCTCATTCATTTATCCAATCAACTTAAAAGTAAAACAACCATTTTACAACAAAATGTAAAAGAGAGGTGGGGGGATCCTCAAATACACAATCCAGACCTTATGGATATATGGACTGTGCAAATCCACAACTCAACAAGTAGAAATGTCTTGCATTCGTGAAATCATCATTATTGTAATTTTACTATACAGTGAAACCTCTATCTATCGTTTTTGAAGGGGCCTATTGAATAATAAACTATGGATGCGGGAAAACAATGAATGCGGGAGTATAGAGAAAATCACGTTAATACCTATGTATTTTAATGTTTAATATGTAGGTACATACGAGTAGGTATATAGGTTTTATAAAAATGATACATAAATAAAAAAAATATAGTAGCAAAATAAAAAAGAAAGCTGCATGGAGAGCAAAATCATACTTTGTACTGTATGTAATCTTTCATCGTGATTTTCTTTTTTGCTTTTTTATTGTAGGTACCTACTGACGTACTATCATAAAAGACAGCCGACAGAATCAACAAACTGTTCTTTCTTTCTCGCTCGCTCTCCAATGTTTTTATACATATATACGATTTTTTTGTGTAATTTAAACGGTCAATGCGATAAAATCATATAGTGAAACTAATTCGGAACTGTAAAAAATAACGACAAATACGGGAAAACAATTATTCGAGGAACGATAGATAGAGGTTTCACTGTATTTATAAATTATGCTTTAAAACAACAGAAAGTGAAATATACTATATAATAATACATAATCACACTGTTATTAAAGACATACGTTGTCTTTGATCCGTTCAATAGTTAAACAATTCCAAATATTTATTTGTGGAATTGAAAATAGGTACATTATTTCTATAACTAAATATTTAATATGTAAAGGGAACCGTGTATATTTTATAGTTATTTGTTAGTGGAATTGATAGAGTGGAGTCGATTTTATGAATTACCGATTAAATCAAAATTTTCGTAAATTTCAACTTGTTGATGTGTGGAACTGGTCAGTCGATATGTTGAAAATAGAGATGCAACGAATAATATGTTTGCCGAATACCGAATATTATACAAGATCATGTACCAAATATTAGGCAAAACAATGGCGAGAGCGTGCGGTACTCCCGACCGCGCATCTTCGTGCAGGTACATCATAGACATATGTACTAGACTTGATTAGACATTAATATGTAGTTCTGACATTAATAATAATATTATGTTGTTTCACTCCATATCAAATTAAATTAACTAATTAGATATTTGAGGATTAATAATTATGCATCTGCAGGTGACAATGAAATAGCAACAATCTTCTTCTAAGTCGGTCCCTCAATGCTGAGGATCGTGACCACCATGACCCCAACCAAGCGACAAGCTTCTCCACCGTGCCCTGTCCTCCGCCTGCCTAAACGCCTCACACATTGTACCCCCTGCAGCATCTCTCACATGATCTGACCATCTTGTCGGTATTCGGCCTCTGCTTCTTCTTCCTTCGACTCCACCAGACAAAATAATTTTTTCCAGATTGTCTGGCTCACGTCTTATAATATGTCCGAAAAAGCTTAATATACGTCTCTGACATATTACAGACAGTCGAGTCTTTATCTGGAGCCCAGTCAAGATTGACACATTCGTTCTGTGGGCTGTCCATGGTATGCGTAGCAACAATCTACAAGCTATTATTAGTTCCTTCCAGTTTTACATTTAAACTATTCGGCGGAACGCCGAATAATAGACTAAATATTTGGTATTCGGCCGAATAGTAAAAATGTTGCCGAATAGGCAGAATACCGAATAGTTGCTGAATATTCGTTGCATCTCTAATTCTCATTATTGAATCCTTGATAATAACACCTGAGTGTAAAGTCTGTTGTGTGCCACTGAGAGTCAAATTATCTTAAGGAGCGTTCACATTTTTTCACTTTCAGCGATCACTCTGGATGATCCTTCCAAATGAAAAGGCGTTTCATCAAAAGTGATCACTAGCGATGACGGATGAAAGCGATTATTACCCGACATAATTTCGATGAAATGTCCTTTCACTGAAACGACCATAGACAAGTTTTATCCTATTATTTGTCTTATTCTCTATTATGAATTTGTATTGAAAGTCAGAATCATGTACAGAATTATCATGCTGTCGAGAATTATATTAAATTGTTTTATTTTTTAACAAGTGTTATTTTTCATTTTTTTTATTTTAATATTTTTTTTACGTAAATACGTCAAATAACATACAACATGACTGTGAGTGTTGATATGGCAGTGAAAGCATAAGATAAACAAGTGTGAATAGACGTGTTCACTTTTGATGAACAGGTTTGACCCTCTGGATGATCATCCAAAGTGAAGCAATGTGAATGCCACTTTACATTTTGGTAGAAAATAGTTGCAAAAGATTGAAGCTCAAGCAAGATTTCAGATAAGATGAATGCATCAAAATTAAATTTGTGAATTTTCTACTTATATTCACGTAATTATATAGTTTTCACTCAATAAATGACAGTCTATCTGTATTTGGTGGATTTTATGAGAACGAAATTAATTATTAATTTGTATTCTTTGTTGCATAAAATGCCAGTCAAACTTAAATTAATTGTCAATGAATGTGCTGTAGTATAAAATAACACCAGACTACCTAACTAACCTAACCTACAAATCAGTCAAACGTAAAAAATTAAGTATCATTGGAGGGAGTACGAAAATTGTAATATTTAATTTCGTGCTTGAAAAATCCACAACATTCCACTGGAATTTTGTGGATTTCAAAACATTTACAAAAAAAACTAAGTTAAACTAACAGCAAGGATACAGAACCAAAAAAAATTATAATAAATTTATGGATAGATGTTGGTGAAAAAATACCTGTTTTTTTTTTATTACTGGCAATAGAAGTGGTTTATGATAGGAGAAGTCCTATCTACCTGTACTTAGAAGTATCCAGCATGCGGTACCCATAATACTTGGTATCTCAGAACAATGCCTGCACAATATGAAACTATCATCAGGGCTTATAAGAAAGAATATCGGAACCTTCAGCATGTCGCTCGGTAGTTTGACCAGACAAAGTACATGTCGTGAAAAGGATGGGTCGCGGGTCCTGTCTGGAGCACTACCGAATAAGATGACGTTGTCTTTTTTAAGCCTTATATGGTGGTAGTTTCATGTGTTAAATTTCCAAAATTAAATACCAATCTAATAATATAATCGAATGACAAAAAATTCATAACCGAGCAACAAAAAATAGGCCACTGAAAAATGCTAACTAAATGACAAAAAATACTAAGAGAAATACGTCAATTTAATTTCTATTTTTAAACTAACCTAATTTTTTATTTAAATTATGCATATTTATTTGCTCTCCATACATACATACATCTTTTTCCCCTTGTCCTAGTTGGGGCGGGGGCCCATTGCGCCTAGGTACCTCCTCCAGAGATCCCTGTCCACCGCTGCTTCCAGGACCTCTGGCCACTCCAAACCAAGCCTTCCAACACACAAGTTTGACACCTGCCCTTGCCAGCTTCTTCTAGGGCGGCCCACCGCTCTTCTGCCCTCTCCCACAGCCTCCAAAGATCTAAGCGGTAGTATGTCTTCTGGCATGTGGAGAACGTGACCCAGCCATCGCAACTGCGACCTCTCTATATGCAGGAGTACTGGTTCCACCTTGAGAGCCTCACGAACATACGTATTCCTTATACGGTCTCTCAATGACACACCAGCCACTCCCCTGAGGAACTGCATTTCTGCTGCCTCTAACCTTGCTCTTCGTTATTATTTTTTATTTATTTATTCAGTTTTACACGGCAGAGCCATTTACATGTTAAACAAAATGTTTAAAATATTAATTTGACAGACGAACATAGTAAAATACAGTTTGTAGCAGCAGGCACATAAATTGATGAAAAAAAAATATATGTCATTATTTTGAATAAAACTTAATATATGTAGGTACAATAAATAGACAATCTGAATCCAAAATGATTGGATAAACAAAGAAAAATAATAAATGAGTCAGTTATACCAATAAGAATTATATTTATTATACCTGTATGTGGGAGTGAAACTACACCATGTCCAATTTCGGCCGATGTGACCTTTAAACATAGTATTGTAGTCCTTATGTTATGCTCTTTTAAATGACATACTATTCATCTGTCTTGAAAACGAGTTATATTTTGAAATATCCATAAATAAAAACTATAATAATATCCTATGTATGGAGTATCCTGATGTACGGCTGCGAGACATGGTGCCTATCTGAAAGAGACAAACGAAGACTAGAGGCGTTTGAGATGTGGACCTATAGAAGACTATTAAGAATTTCCTGGAGAGACCACATCACAAACGAAGAAGTTCTTCAAAGAATCGAAGGAGGAAGGCACCTGCTCAAGATTTTGTCAGAAAGGCGTGCAAGGTGGATCGGCCATGTAATACGACAAGAAGGCCTCTTGCATGCCGTAATGGAGGGTATGACCGAGGGGACAAACTCTAGGGGACTCCCACGCCGAGAGTACCTGGAGGACCTGCTGGTGGACATGCGCTGCTCATCATATGCAGAATTCAAAAGAACCGCACAAGACAGGGAGGAGTGGAAGAGAAGAATTAAAGAGATAATTGCTGCAAACCAATCCCAGGATTGAAACCAGGGAGAGAGAGAAAAATATGTCAAATTTTTGTCAAAGCAAAACAATGCCATTTTAATGCAATATTGTGAAATTTTTCAAAAAAGTGTGAGATATGATGAATAGCAATCATTCACAATAATTTTAAGGAGTAATATTGTGTTGTTACTAACATGTGAGAAGCAAATATAATTTTGTTGAAAAAAACTTTGAACGGCCATACTGAAAAATGGCGTCCATTGAGATAGTGAAGTTTCGCTCCGGCGCACAGATATGTATCTAGTAGGGCTAAAAACTAATTATCAAAGATGAATTGCTTTTATTTTGAAATGTTAATATGTAAATTCCCACACAAAACTATATGCTTGTACTACGAAAGTGGAGTAAATCATCAGCGGGGCTCGAACTCGTGATCTCTTGATCGAAAATATTATCCCTCTGCCAACCACGATGGAGATCTTTTACAAAAAAATTTTCAGCTCAAAAAATAGTACAGAAAATTAGAAAAATTATGGTGCTTTTTATATTTTTAAATGTGCATTTTTAAGGCTCTTATCACCATTTGAAAAAGCAATTTTCCTACTTCGCCGCAAAAAGGTCCACCCATGGTGGAACAGAGGCCTGAGTCAAAACACATTTTAGCGTTATGTTTTCTTGTTGCAATCATTCGAATGCAGATGAGGTTGCGCCAAAGTGTCAATTTTGGTAACTAGTGTGTATTTTAGCTAAGAAATTGACACTTGCTCGCAACTTCGTCTGTATTCAAAAGCTAACAGAACGAAAACGTAACGTTAAAATGTGTTTTGACTCAGGCCTCTGGTGTGTGACGTCATCTGAGGCTACAGACAGTACTATGAGCCAAATGCATACCAATACAACATAGCGCCTAACAATGTCACGACAGGCTAATTCAGGGATGCACAGACTTATTGGGAACAGGGGCCACTCAGGAAGATTATGAGCCAAGGACTGGCCACTATGAAAAAATTAACACTAAAAGTTTAAATTTCTAGAAATGCTCACACTTTAAAATTTCTACCCCCCGTCACCGAATTTTCAAAATGGTATATGAATTGAAATATTTCAAAAACTCTTCAGTTTTCTTAAAGAACATTAATATACTGAAATTATTAAGTAGCCAGTACTTTTACCGAATATTTGATTATCACTGGTATTGACAATTTTTTATATTATATAATTCTCTGGCGGGCCGCGGTTTGTGCACCGCTGGGCTAATTCAATAACATGGTGTCTAAAATTATGGACTTTTAAAATGAAAATAATGAATGAAGTTTTATTTTATCTTATGTTATGAATTTTTTGACAAAATTGGATGTCGTGTATGAAATCGTATAAAAACCTTGATTTCGATAGTGGTAAAATATTGAGTTGAACTATATATTATACAACTTTCAAAATTTTCAAATCTGTATAAACCTACTATGATTTATATTACGTACTGACAATATGTTAGAAAGAGAAACCACCCTAACACATTTCCTCTTTAATTTTGTTGTTCTTTTCTTCTTTATGTGTCTTGTTGCCCCTCCCCCCTGACGTCGATAACTTCGTCTGTACTCGAACGTTAACGCAACGAAAACGTAACGTGAAAATGTGTTATTGACTCAGGCCTCTGGTCTCCTGGGTAACATAAAACAACTTCTCCACGCCTCTCACCCTGGGTCACTCTCGGATGTTCCGAAGCCAGGAAAGCCGCCTTCTTCCAATCCTACACCGTACAATCGATGCCATATTTTTCACCACTCATTATGTGACCAAAATACGAAGTTTAACGGAGAATGATTGTTGTGAACAATTCACTCTGTGCATTTGCTCTACGCAATACTTCAATGTTACTTGTCATGTCAGTCCAGGATATTCTCAACATTCTTCCGTGGATCCACATTTCAAGTGCCTCCAAACGGTTAATGGTATAGATATTAAACTTGAGGGTCCATGCTTCGATATCATAAAGTAGAACTGACATTGTTGCATAGACAAAAAGGATATTTTTTGGATTTAGTCATTAAGTGCATAGTCTTCTTGTGTATATAATGTCTGATTGAATTTGACAATTTATAAAACAGTATTAATTTCTATGGTTACACAACTCATTTCTATTTTCTCTGGTGATTTAATTTGTCTAGTATGAAACTCAAATTCTTAACTGTCAACTAGTTGTTATCTTAATTTAATTATTGTGAAAATGACTCTAATATTATGTTCTTTGGTTTTGTATATTGTTTATATATTTTTTTTTGCCAATGTACACAGTAAATAAATGAATAAACATTTTCATTATGTATATTTTTATACCTTATTTGATATATCAGTTGGAAAAGCTATTAATTTTATGTGATTTCACAGCAATGATCTTCAATTTAAACTGGAAATTCGAAAGAAAATTGGTAATGAAACCATTTTAATTTTATATTTTATATAATTTAATTTAATTTTATAGTCTTGAACGAGAGTTGGTTCAAAAAGACACGTTCACATCTCCCTCGTAGATGCATTTACAAAATAATGTTAATGTTGATTCAGAATAAATATATTGATGGTTCATATATTAAAAGTGCACCTTTCTACAACAATCACCACATCTTGTTTATATTATGTTCATATAGACCATTAAAGGATGACGTCACAGAAAAATCATTGAGGGGCATCAGGCATCCCAACACAACAGACGATTACGGTGTAATATTAGGTGGAACGCCTAAAGAATACGTAATAATCAAAAAAACTGTCAGTGTCGATTTTGTTATTATTTTGTCGTCTGACTTTCTTTTTTTTCTCTTATGGCATAACATCCTACAAGGATGATTTGCGCAATCTGACTGTTTGCCCCCCAAGCAAAAGCAAATCCATAGACAAAACCACGTGACCTTTAATGGTCTATAGGTACATTAACCTGATTCTATTTCATTTTTAGTGTCCACTAACTAAAATAGGAACGTTACAATGGGCCAACTGAATATAACTAAAGTGATAACAAAAAAATGCAATCAAACATCATCTATATAAACAAATGTATAACATAACATGCATAGTCAATTCACTCAGATTGAGCTAGTCCCAAACTAAGATTGAATCTTGTATTATGGGTACTAACGCGACGATACACTTACATACAATGCACTAAACACATATACATACATGTAACACCCAGACTCAGGACAATTTGAAAAAGGTCATTCTTCAATCTGCCCTGGCCGGGAATCGAACCCGGGACCATGTGACTCAAAGGCAAGAGCGTTATCTCCACACCACACCAATTGACATATATAGACAAGTCAAAATTCGCAGGCATCCATACGAACAATACCACTATACAGCAAATAATAATAAAATACAATATGTATATCTGAGCATCAGTAGGCAAGCACTTGCAACAACAACCAAGAGGAGCAAAACTGACTAATACCAATTAGGTAGGTACTTCTATATAGGTATGCACCTGCAGCACAAACCCGGCTATCACTATGTACTCGCCTACACACCGATGCATTATACCTACAATTATTATACATAGCATACAAATAATAGTTACAATTATAATGGGACAAAGAAAATAACTTACAACTGCGCTCATTTAAGTTAATCAAGGGTAAAAAATCTGAGTAAATTGGAATATATAGAAAAACTAGCTGACCCGGCAAATATTGTTTCGCCATATACTAATATCGCTATTAAAAAATAGGGGTTGATGGTAGAAAGGTGAAAATTTAGGGCTGTATGTATTTTTGAATGCGTCACCATACAAAAAAAATTGGGATGGACCACCCTTAACTTTTAGGGGTATGAAAAATAGATGTTGGCCGATTCTCAGACCTACCTGATAAGTTTCGGACGAGTATGATAACAAACACTGTGACAGGAGAATATTAGATAATATTAGCTGTGCAAGAACTAACTTAATTATATCAAATGTTTCGCACATATTTTAAGAATCATATTTTTTTATTTACCTGGGTAAAGAAGCTTAGAAACTATAATATAGAGTTTGTATTATAGTTTCTTCAATACCAACCAAGGTGCACGCAAACAAAAACACTTTATTATTATTATTATTATTAATTGACTATATCTTTTGGTGTATAAAATGTTTGGAAAATTATGTGAGTCCTCAAAATGTAAAAAGGTGTCATCACATTTTTTGGATTTTTTTCCATTGCTGTATACACGGTAGCGATGTAACGAATGTGTGATTTTGGATATTCGCGAATGCGAACATTTGTTGCCGACATTCGCGAAACAGTGAATATTGACTTGCTTAAATTTCTACAATTGCTCAAACATTAGAATTTCTACCCCCCCGTCGCAGAATTTTCAAAATGGTATAAGAATTTAAAATATTTCAAAACTCCTCGGTTCTTTTAAAGAATATTTTCTTGCAGTACCTCTTTCTACAATGTACCGGTTAAGTTTCCGGTACTTTTACCGAATATCCGATACTTTATTACCCAAAATAATATTCGAATAACATTCGCATATTTTTTACAAATAATTTGAAATCTGCGAATATTCGCGAATACGAATATTCGTTACATTACTAATACAGGCAGTGGCGTAGCTAGGGTCATCTGCGCCCGGGGACAAATTCTGTGCCCCTTCTCGGAATCCCCAAGAAATTTTTGAATTTTTTTGGTTTATATGGTTCATTTTCGAAGCATGAAGCATTATGAAGAATAATATTTGAACTTGAACTGATTTTTGTTAAAAAAAACGCCATCCTGCATTATATATGTGTCATTTTGTTTATGAGTAGAATGGCGCCCCTTAATGCTCAGTGGAGGCGCTTAAATCGTGTTTGCCAACTGGTTTGTAATGAATATATTAATGGAGCTTCAAAATTTAATCTTGCAAACATATTTGGGATACATTAGTTTACATCAAAATAAAATTAAAAAAATAGTTTTAATACTCATTTTGGCGCCCCCTAATGTGGCGCCCGGGGACATATGTCCCCCCCTGCCCCCGCAGCTACGCCACTGAATACTGGGAAATTGAATTTGAACAGTTACAGAATGCTACATTTATTGAGCTGACGGCTGCGTGATCAGATTTGGTGGTTTTCTTCTTTTTTGGTAGTTTTCGAGGCATTGGCAATAGTGTTTAGTAGTTTTAAATTTTTTGGTAGGTAGTTTATGGTATTTTATATGGTACTGAGAAGAATGGTTGGTAAAACGTTGCGAGATAGAGTGAAGAATGAGGATATCAGGAGAATGAGCGGATGTGAGAGGAGTGTTGTGGACAGAATGCGTGTAAACAAGTTGAGATGGTTTGGACATGTTGAGCGAATGCAAGATGAAAGGATGACGAAGAGGATGTATTTATCTGAAAGAAGGGGTCTGAGGAAGCGCGGACGTCCAAGAACCACGTGGCTTGATCACGTGGACCAAATTCTTAAGGACGGACGCGTGCTGAGTAAGAGAAATCGGCGTGCATGTATGAGAAACTGGATGAATGTAGAGGAAGCGAAAGAAGTATGTAAGGATAGATCTATATGGCGTTCCGTTCTCTCTGATTACCCCTCCTGGGACATAGCGTGAGAGTATAGTATAGTAGTTTATGGTATTTTTCGGTATTTTCATGAACTCAAAACAATTAATCGGTAATTGGTAGATAAAGTATCGGGTACTTTTCCCAAGTACTAGATACTTAATGATTCGAAAACAATAGTCGGTACAAATATCCATTACGTTGTAGAAAAAGGTACCTACTGCGAGAAAATATTGTTTAAAAAACCGAGGAGATTGTGAAATAGTACTAATTCCTATACCATTTTGAAGAATTTAGTAGTTTTTAACCTGCACAAGCAGTGGTTTTGTAAAATAAATTCTGTTCACACTGGCTGACGGTTTCGTCTTATTGATAATTTATATTAATCTAAATCTTTCGGCTATCTTATCAGCTTCTAATCTTCATCAGTATGTTCATATTATACGTTACTCGTTTAATTCACTCTTAAGTTTTGGTATACCTATGTGTGTGTTTTGTGAAATTATTAGGTATTCTTTAGGCGCTCCACCTAATACTACTATACTCTAGCCATCACACAATATTGTCACCTGACACTAGGCATCACATAATATTGTCACCTGACACTAGACATCACATAATATTATCACCTGACACTAGACTTCACATAATATTATCACCTGACACTAGACATCACATAATATTGTCATCTGACACTAGACATCACATAATATTGTCACCTGACACTAGGCATCAGATAATATTGTCACCTGATACTAGACATCACATAATATTGTCACCTAACACTAGGCATCACATAATATTGTCACCTGACACTAGGCATCACATAATATTGTCACCTGATACTAGACATCACATAATATTATCACCTGATACTAGACATCACATAATATTGTCACCTCATACTAGACATCACATAATATTGTCACCTGACACTAGACATCACATAATATTATCACCTGACACTAGACTTCACGTAATATTATCACCTGACACTAGACATCACATAATATTGTCATCTGACACTAGACATCACATAATATTGTCACCTGACACTAGGCATCAGATAATATTGTCACCTGATACTAGACATCACATAATATTGTCACCTGACACTAGGCATCACATAATATTATCACCTGACACTAGGCATCACATAATATTGTCATTTGACACTAGACATCACATAATATTGTCACCTGACACTAGGCATCACATAATATTGTCACCTGACACTAGACATCACATAATATTATCACCTAACACTAGCCATCACATAATATTGTCATTTGACACTAGACATCACATAATATTGTCACCTGACACTAGGCATCACATAATATTGTCACCTGACACTAGACATCACAAAATATTGTCATTTGACACTAGACATCACATAATATTGTCACCTGATACTAGACATCACATAATATTATAACCTAACACTAGCCATCACATAATATTGTCATTTGACACTAGACATCACATAATATTGTCACCTGACACTAGGCATCACATAATATTGTCACCTGACACTAGACATCACATAATATTGTCACCTGACACTAGACATCACATAATATTGTCATTTGACACTAGACATCACATAATATTGTCACCTGACACTAGACATCACATAATATTGTCACCTGACACTAGACATCACATAATATTGTCACCTGACACTAGGCATCACATAATATTGTCACCTGACACTAGACATCACATAATATTGTCACCTGACACTAGACATCACATAATATTGTCACCTGACACGAGACATCACATAATATTGTCATTTGACACTAGACATCACATAATATTGTCACCTGATACTAGACATCACATAATATTATCACCTAACACTAGCCATCACATAATATTGTCATTTGACACTAGACATCACATAATATTGTCACCTGACACTAGGCATCACATAATATTGTCACCTGACACTAGACATCACATAATATTGTCACCTGACACTAGACATCACATAATATTGTCACCTGACACTAGACATCACATAATATTATCACCTGACACTAGACTTCACATAATATTATCACCTGACACTAGACATCACATAATATTGTCACCTGACACTAGACATCACATAATATTGTCACCTGACACTAGACATCACATAATATTGTCACCTGACACTAGGCATCACATAATATTGTCACCTGACACTAGACATCACATAATATTATCATTTGACACTAGACATCACATAATATTGTCACCTGATACTAGACATCACATAATATTATCACCTAACACTAGCCATCACATAATATTGTCATTTGACACTAGACATCACATAATATTGTCACCTGACACTAGGCATCACATAATATTGTCACCTGACACTAGACATCACATAATATTATCATTTGACACTAGACATCACATAATATTGTCACCTGATACTAGACATCACATAATATTATCACCTGACACTAGACATCACATAATATTGTCACCTGACACTAGACATCACATAATATTGTCACCTGACACTAGGCATCACATAATATTGTCACCTGACACTAGACATCACATAATATTATCACCTGACACTAGGCATCACATAATATTATCACCTGACACTAGACTTCACATAATATTATCACCTAACACTAGACATCACATAATATTGTCACCTGACACTAGACATCACATAATATTGTCACCTGACACTAGACATCACATAATATTGTCACCTGACACTAGACATCACATAATATTGTCACCTGACACTAGGCATCACATAATATTGTCACCTGACACTAGACATCACATAATATTGTCATTTGACACTAGACATCACATAATATTGTCACCTGATACTAGACATCACATAATATTATCACCTAACACTAGCCATCACATAATATTGTCATTTGACACTAGACATCACATAATATTGTCACCTGACACTAGGCATCACATAATATTGTCACCTGACACTAGACATCACATAATATTGTCACCTGACACTAGGCATCAGATAATATTGTCACCTGATACTAGACATCACATAATATTGTCACCTGACACTAGACATCACATAATATTATCACCTGACACTAGGCATCACATAATATTGTCATTTGACACTAGACATCACATAATATTGTCACCTGACACTAGGCATCACATAATATTGTCACCTGACACTAGACATCACATAATATTATCACCTAACACTAGCCATCACATAATATTGTCATTTGACACTAGACATCACATAATATTGTCACCTGACACTAGGCATCACATAATATTGTCACCTGACACTAGACATCACATAATATTGTCATTTGACACTAGACATCACATAATATTGTCACCTGATACTAGACATCACATAATATTATCACCTAACAC
The DNA here is from genome assembly GCA_947579605.1 of Athripsodes cinereus. Classification (NCBI taxonomy): domain Eukaryota; kingdom Metazoa; phylum Arthropoda; class Insecta; order Trichoptera; family Leptoceridae; genus Athripsodes; species Athripsodes cinereus. Next base: position 652,967 of record OX388325.1, on the reverse strand, counting down.
TAGCCATCACATAATATTGTCATTTGACACTAGACATCACATAATATTGTCACCTGACACTAGGCATCACATAATATTGTCACCTGACACTAGACATCACATAATATTGTCACCTGACACTAGACATCACATAATATTGTCATTTGACACTAGACATCACATAATATTGTCACCTGACACTAGACATCACATAATATTGTCACCTGACACTAGACATCACATAATATTGTCACCTGACACTAGGCATCACATAATATTGTCACCTGACACTAGAAATCACATAATATTGTCACCTGACACTAGACATCACATAATATTGTCACCTGACACGAGACATCACATAATATTGTCATTTGACACTAGACATCACATAATATTGTCACCTGATACTAGACATCACATAATATTATCACCTAACACTAGCCATCACATAATATTGTCATTTGACACTAGACATCACATAATATTGTCACCTGACACTAGGCATCACATAATATTGTCACCTGATACTAGACATCACATAATATTATCACCTAACACTAGCCATCACATAATATTGTCATTTGACACTAGACATCACATAATATTGTCACCTGACACTAGGCATCACATAATATTGTCACCTGACACTAGACATCACATAATATTGTCACCTGACACTAGACATCACATAATATTGTCATTTGACACTAGACATCACATAATATTGTCACCTGACACTAGACATCACATAATATTGTCACCTGACACTAGACATCACATAATATTGTCACCTGACACTAGGCATCACATAATATTGTCACCTGACACTAGACATCACATAATATTGTCACCTGACACTAGACATCACATAATATTGTCACCTGACACTAGACATCACATAATATTGTCACCTGACACTAGACATCACATAATATTGTCATTTGACACTAGACATCACATAATATTGTCACCTGATACTAGACATCACATAATATTATCACCTAACACTAGCCATCACATAATATTGTCATTTGACACTAGACATCACATAATATTGTCACCTGACACTAGGCATCACATAATATTGTCACCTGACACTAGACATCACATAATATTGTCACCTGACACTAGACATCACATAATATTGTCATTTGACACTAGACATCACATAATATTGTCACCTGACACTAGACATCACATAATATTGTCACCTGACACTAGGCATCACATAATATTGTCACCTGACACTAGACATCACATAATATTGTCACCTGACACTAGACATCACATAATATTGTCACCTGACACTAGACATCACATAATATTGTCACCTGACACTAGACATCACATAATATTGTCACCTGACACTAGACATCACATAATATTATCACCTGACACTAGACTTCACATAATATTATCACCTGACACTAGACATCACATAATATTGTCACCTGACACTAGACATCACATAATATTGTCACCTGATACTAGACATCACATAATATTATTACCTGATAATAGACATCACATAATATTGCCACCTGACACTAGGCATCACATAATATTATCACCTGACACTAGACATCACATAATATTGTCACCTGACACTAGACATCACATAATATTGTCACCTGACACTAGACATCACATAATATTGTCACCTGACACTAGACATCACATAATATTGTCACCTGACACTAGGCATCACATAATATTATCACCTGACACTAGGCATCAGATAATATTGTCACCTGATACTAGACATCACATAATATTATCAACTAACACTAGACTTCACATAATATTATCACCTAACACTAGCCATCACATAATATTGTCACCTGACACTAGACATCACATAATATTGTCACCTGACACTAGACATCACATAATATTATCACCTGACACTAGACTTCACATAATATTATCACCTGACACTAGACATCACATAATATTGTCACCTGACACTAGACATCACATAATATTGTCACCTGATACTAGACATCACATAATATTATTACCTGATAATAGACATCACATAATATTGTCACCTGATACTAGACATCACATAATATTGCCACCTGACACTAGGCATCACATAATATTATCACCTGATACTAGGCATCACATAATATTGTCACCTGATACTAGACATCACATAATATTATCACCTGATACTAGACATCACATAATATTGTCACCTGACACTAGGCATCACATAATATTGTCACCTGATACTAGACATCTCATAATATTGTCATCTGACACTAGACATCACATAATATTGTCACCTGACACTAGACTTCACATAATATTATCACCTAACACTAGACATCACATAATATTGTCACCTAACACTAGACATCACATAATATTGTTACCTGAAATTAGAGGTCACGTAATTGTCATCTGACTAATGAATTAGCTCATATTTTTAAATATGTAATATGGTTTAGCATTCTAGTGTATGGATGTGTAGCATATATACTTGTATTTTGCTGTCTTCCGTTGTTTCATTTATTTTTATTATTATCAAAAAGCCGCAAACTTCGACAAGTGGACAGTGTGGAACAACGTGCCACTAATTTCAAAAAATAGGTATCTATTACTTATCGTGAACAAGAATCTCTATCTGATATAAATCAAAAGTCAGTCAATAATAATCAAAATGTTCATTTTGTAACATGGTCATCTGCTACCATTATGAAAAAAGTCATCCGTGACTTTTGTGGAAAAACATTCTGTTTCTAAAGTTGATATTTTCAACCGACGGTACTTGGTGGAAATTCATGTTGAATTAATTTAAATAAAACACTTATTTGTAGTATATCCACGGTGACTTTTTATTGAACGCGAGCCGGCTTTCAAGAGCTTCCGCTCTCATCATCAGGCTGGCGAAAACTTTTTTTTTGGCGAAAAGCCGGCTCGCGTTCAATAAAAAGTCACCGTGGATATACTACAAATAAGTATTTTATTTAAATTAATTCATTCTGTTTCTATTATAGTGTAGATTAGACATCTGATATTTATTTGGTATCTACATCTGTTTCTACCACCTCCTGTCACCTGTCATTAATACTCGTAATGTGGAAAAACTGTCTGTAATCAATGTCGAACAGTTATCTGCAGGGCTACTCTTGACACAATCTAAATACGATCTTAATCTAGTCTTGATCTTGATCATACGACGCACGAAGGGACTATGGTCAAAAACACCGCACTACCGCGTGATCGGTATGCGCGTATTTTTGGCCAATAGTCACTTCGCGCGTCTTATGTTTAAGATTAAAATCGTGTTTAGATTTTGTCAAGAGTAACCCTGCTGGTACCAATGAAAAACGGCCTTCTGTTACTGTTGTGATGTTGTGAATGTCCTTCGATGATGGATGCAAGAGAGGAAATGATTCTGGGTATGACTGTTGACATTCCTCGACCCATCTGGTTTGGGGAATTGTTTTTAAATGCCACAAACGCTTCGCACTTCAAGGCATTTTTGGATGTGTGGGTCTCAAGATGGGATCTGCTACGTAAGCCGGGTCTCCCGCCCACTGACGTGGTAGGATCGGAGATGCTAACACTGGCATAGTGGTACTAGACTACAGAGAGTTGAAATATAAATAAATTGTCACCTAAACGAATAGACCATTAAAGGATGACGTCACAGAAAAATCATTGAGGGGCATCAGGCATCCCAACACAACAGACGATTACGGTGTAATATTAGGTGGAACGCCTAAAGAATACCTAATAATCAAAAAAACTGTTAGTGTCGATTTTGTTATTATTTTGTCGTCTGACTTTCTTTTTTTTCTCTTATGGCATAACATCCTACAAGGATGATTTGCGCAATCTGACTGTTTGCCCCCCCAAGCAAAAGCAAATCCATAGACAAGACCACGTGACCTTTAATGGTCTATTAATAGGAGTCCTTGGACTTCTGAAATATCAAACAAATAAAGTTATTTCAATAATTTGTTGTGAAGCAGCCATTTATGGCTATTGTGGAAAAACATTTTGTTTCTTCTGTAGAACAGACATCCGACAATAATTTGGTATCTACATTTGTTTCTAGAGAACCACCTGTCATTATTGATGTGACGCAGCCATCTACGACTATTGTGGAAACCTCATCTGTTACTAACGTGGATCAAACTTCTGCTACCAATGTGAAACAATCATTTGTTTCTAGAGAACCACCTGTCATTATTGATGTGACGCAGCCATCTACGACTATTGTAGAAACCTCATCTGTTACTAACGTGGAACAAACTTCTGCTACCAATGTGAAACAATCATTTGTTTCTTATACGAGACAACCATCTTGTTTTAATCCTAATCCTGATACTGAAATTTCTACTAATACGGGACAGTCACAAACTAATACTAATAATGAAAAGGTGTCTTCTTCATCTGTTACTAACTCATTACACCCGTCTGTTACTAATGTGGAAGAGTCATTTTTTACTAATGAGGAAATACCATCCACTGTCACTATGATGGATGCAACGCAGGCACAGATGAAAGTAAATATTTATAATGTTACAAATGTGCCACAAGGAGATAGTGATGTATTCAAAAATAGCAATGTTGTGGAGTTAAACAAAATGTAAGTACTATTGCATTATATCCTAGTTTCTTGTAATGTTTTCTTTTGTAAATTTAACAAGGACGTTCCCAGAAGACGGTCAGAAGATAATAAATAGTTAAAAAATTACTTTACTCATCTATCACCGATCATGCTAGCAGAATCTGGAACAACCTCCCCAATGATAATCGATCCTCTTCATCTATAGGCTCATTCAAATATAAAGTAAACTCCCATTGTCAATCCCTCATAAACAACTCACCACCTCTTTTTAATAGTAGATAGTTCTCACTCAGTTACAGCCATGTGTAATATTGTAACTTTATATATTATTATTATTATTATTATTATTCTCTTTAAATTTCCTTTGCACATCATTACAGCTTTAGGCCAATGCGATGTGCAAAGAGATACAATTTATACATAGCAACACAATATTCATAATATTTAAAACAAAAACAAACAAGCAAACAAAAGATCACCACAGAATGCTCGTTGCCTCAATTAAGGCAACGAACTCTCTGTAGGACAGAGAAAATATGTCACAGTTCTGAGCCAACAAATTAAAAAATACCATTGCTCTGTTGGCCGGAGAATTCATCGCCAAATTCGTTCTTCCATGGGTAGGATAGAACAACAAATGCCCCCGCGATCTATTGTAGGAGTGTGGTACGTAAAATGACAGCTCTGTCAAAATCATTGGATTATGAATTATTCCATTCAACAATTTAAAAAAATGTTTTAGTAAGAAAAATGTTCTTCTCCTCTCAAGTGTATCATAACTCAAACATCCAGCGACAAACAATGAAGGATACAGAAATGGGTAACATCCATACGTTCGGTAATACAGATGTCTTAAAAATTTCTTTTGAACCTTTTCAAGCATTAGAGTATATCTGCCTTCGTGCGGATTCCACACAATTGAATTTGACTCGAGAATACTCCTAACCATGGAATCGTACAATGTTCTCAAAGTAGATTCATTTTGAAAGTACTTCGAATTTCGTAACACAAATCCTAATGTTCTAAATGCTTTCTCAGTTATATTGTTGATATGTACAGAAAAATTCAAATCTGTAGTATATGTTACCCCAAGGTCTTTTGTCTCCTGTATTCTGAGTAGTATACTACCAGCCATATGATAATTGAAAATAACCTTGTTGTGATTTCTCGTATACGACATTGCGTTGCACTTTTTAATACTAAAACCCAGTTTATTTGTATTTGACCACTGCATTATCGAATCAACATCCTTCTGCAGCAAATGTGCATCATCAACATCAGCAATGCATCTGAATAGTTTCAGGTCATCGGCAAACATTAAATATTTAGAATGATCAATAAACTGGCCAATGTCATTTATAAAAAGTGTAAATAACAGTGGTCCCAGATTTGATCCCTGAGGTACACCAGATTTCGCAAAATACTCCGAAGATCTACTTCTATTATATGACACAAATTGTTTACGATTCCGAAAATAAGACGCAAACCACTTCAATAATCCACCTGAAAAACCAAATGTGCCCAATTTCATCAACAGTACATCGTGATCCACCCTGTCAAAGGCTTTTTCAAAATCCGTATAAATGACATCCACTTGCTGTGAATCATCCAAGCTCTGGCTGATATAACTAACAAAGCATAACTGATTAGTTGTCGTCGATTTACCCTTACGGAAACCATGCTGTTCGTCGACCAAATAAGAATTACAATTAAAATAAATTATTTTATGTAACATCATTTCAAATAATTTTGCTGGAGCCGAAAGAATTGCCACAGGTCTATAATTTTCAATGTTAGATCTATCACCTTTTTTATAAATGGGTTTAACTCTTGTGGTTTTCCACTTTTCAGGGAATATACCACTACTGATTGATAAATTAAAAATAAATAGTAGCACTTCGCACAAATAAAATTGACCACCCTTGATCACAAATGGAGGTATCTCGTCAGGGCCAGCCGCATATTTAGGCTTTAACCTAGAGAATGCATCAGTTACATCAGACAGAGTAAAACTTGTTATATTTAAGTGCTGATTTGCTACTGAGGACGATGACGCGTCATCTACATTTAAAACTGGAACATCGTCACGATACACAGAAGAGAAGAAACTCGCGAAGGCACCCGCTATATTCTCTCCCCCCATAAAAGAAACATCATTCAATGTATAACTCAAAGGTTCAAAATCACTTTTTGATTTACTCTTTATGAAATTCCAAAATTTTTTGGGTTCATTAGCAATATTTTTTTCTGCTTCATCAACGAACTTATTATGAGCATCATTAATCATCTTTTTTACCAATGAACGAAGCTCCTTAAACTTGTCATAAGCTTGTGGTGAGCCATTGGATTTCCATAATTTATGCATTAAATGCTTCCGTTCAATCGTTCTTTTCAGAGCACCGTTGAACCAAATTGGATATTTTCCGCGATTAGTTTGATTATTTACTTTAAAACAATTATCAAAAATATCATACAATTTTGCATATAAAAGATCAAGTGCAGTATTTACATCTTTAGCAGAGAAAACATCCGACCAACAAGCATCAGCCAAAAAGTTATTAAACAAATGCATACATTTATAATTAAAATTCCACCTCGGATTTCTATCAACATCGGCAGATATTTCATCATTCAGGATTGCGTTATGACAATTATTTAAGCATAAATTAATAATCAAAGTAGGGTGTGCTGGGTCCTCAGGCACTAAAGGCACGTCATGCCTGTTGACAGAAATCCGAGAAGGTTGAGCATTAGAGTAAACCATGTCCAACATACGTTGTTTATCATTTAAAATAAAATTATATTGATTGAGCTTAAATCTATTTACAAAATATGAATTTTCACTCTTAGAAGAGCGAGATGAATGAAAATTGAAGTCACCTACAATTAATACATCTTTTTCCCCTAAAACATTGGCATAATTTTCAATTTTATCATAAAATATACTGTAAGCATCTTCCGAGGATCGTGGTGGAAAGTAAACCACACAAATTAATAAAGAGTAACGTTTCAAAACTACTTTGACCCATAAATCTTCTCCTGAAGATTCCATAAACGTTAAACGCTTTGCATAACATAAATTTGTGGTTCTAACAGCTAAAGCTACACCTCCACCACGAGATTCTCTATCTTTGCGGAAAACAACATATCGTGAGTCGAAAAGTTCGGCATCATTTACAGAAGAGCTCAACCAAGTTTCAGTAAGCAAAATTAAATCCATATTTTGAGCAAGAACATTGTTAGAAAAAAGTGCTGTCTTAGAATTAAGTCCTCTCACGTTAGCATATAAGATATCAATTCTATATGGCGTTGGTTTCCTTTGGTTCTGACCGTTGACCTCTGGACCTCCGAAAGTACCACTGGTTTATAGCTATATTCGGAGGCCACATGTCAGGCTTCATCCAGTGCTCATAATAACCTTCAGGAACTGAAACTTTAAATGATGCGTAGTTCTCACTTTTCGTAATGACCTTCTCAATTTTGATAGATGTACATTCAGGAAGCTTTCTCAGCATATAATTATGAACTTGTTCCTCAGTTGTACCTGCCTTAAAATAAAAGGCATGGATATGCCTTTCTCTACTTGCTGCGATTAATTCTTCGTCTGGACCTCCAACTCCACGAATTATTATTCGAGGTTGACGCAATCTGGCAGGTCTGTCTCCTGTGGTCACTCGGTTATTTATTAAATTATTGGGTCTGTCAGATCTGAAGACTGCAGCAGCAACAGGTCCATCAGGTGCACCAGCACGACGCGCATACGAGTCAGGCTCATTCTCCGTGTTAGGTACATTCGACTTGGAATGTACGATAGGCTGTACTTCCGATTGTTGATCAATTATTGGCGGCAGATTTATTCTATTGTTACGGTTTTTCTCATCTATAAGTGCAACTTTAAGGTGGGAATTTTCTGCTTGCAGCGAAGCAATAATTACCGAAAGATGGCCAACATCTGCTAGTATATTGTTGACTGCATTAGCAACTTGCCTCCTAAACTCGTTATTCAAACGGCTGTTTTCAGCCAACATAGTGGATGATATAATCTGCGCCTGAGTCTGGGCATTCCCTATGAATGAGTGAGGGGAGTCCATCATAAGACTTGGTAGAAGACCGCTTGGTCCTGACATTCCCTCAGATGATGTATTTAGATCCATTTTGCACAAGAAAGAAGTGAAATTCCCAGTAATTACAAGAATTTATTTCTGGAGAGTTCAACGCTAGGTAAAAATTGTAAACAAAACCCAATCTGGTGTGGGTAAATGTATGAAAAATTGTTATACACTGAAATATCTCCTTCAAACCGCTAGCTAGACCAATGCCATCACGAACTTTTTTGTACTATTTTAAGAGCACTTTTTAATGGATATGTTATTTAAAGGTTAGTATAGGTCATCAAAGCAGCGTAACAGTTTTTCACATAAAATAGGAGTAAAAATATTAATTATTGAGTATAACTCAAAAACCAAACACAATATTCAAACAAAAGTCACAGATTTGAAATGAGCATAAAAAATAGAATCGAACTGATATATCATGAGAATTTTCCGACAGTTTTCAAATTTTCACTTTTCTTGAAAAACAGTTTTCCAGTGAATTGAGTAAAGTAAGGTATGTGTCACCGCGAGGTTTATTTTGCGCCTCTCAGAGAGGAACACAACGGTATATACACTTTTTTATTTTATGCACTATTTACCAAAAAAATCTATAGGAACACTACTTAGTATGAAAATGTGTATAAACACTGATAAAAGTTATATATGTACTTAAAAGTGAAAAAGTTTTTACACAGTTAGAAAGCAGAAGAAAAAACAGCAAAAATGATATATAATACACCGTGAATACACCACTTTACACTCACAAAAAACAATCAAACTTCAAGAGCGAAACAATATGTGTCATCACAGAATATCAACAACGAATATACTATGTATGTAGGTACTCTTGTTTTATTTTAGATTCTATTATATTTTATTTCTTAAAACTTAGCATTACCTGGCGTAAGCTTCTCTGTCCTGTGCCAGCTTTTCCACCCTCTAGATTCTTGTCCAATCTCTGATGTTTTTTAGCCGTGATATCTGCCACCTTCCCACACCGCGATTACCATCAATTTTTCTCTTCAAGAGTACGTGTCCCAAATATGCCAGTTTCCTCATCTTTATACTGGAAAACATCTCTCGTTCTGTTTCAGTTTATTATTTGAATAAATTAATATGTCTCTGTGTTTGTATTTATTTTACAGGAGGAATAATTTAGATGACATTGTTCCAAGTATTGACACTCATACTGCATTGAGATACAGATATATATTTCCGCCACTCCCTAAAGAGGACTTTATTCATAAAGTAAATAATCAAGAAAAGAAAAATAATCACGAAGAACTAAAAAGCTACAGCACTGAAAAGACACAAAAACATTTAATAAATGATAATATGAATTCTTGTGATGAGGAAAATGTGATGTCAAATAAAGACAAAATTAAACATAAACATAATATACCAATCCTGCATAATAAAAAGTATAACTATTGTATTATAGGAATATTACTAGTGTTTGGGATAGGAATCAGTTTATTATTGCTGTCAAAAAGTTTACTTAACATTCAGAAAGAATTTAACCTATCGAATAGTATTAACGAAATTAAAGTGAAACATCCTTCGCAAAACAGAGATACGTGGTTAAATTTAAAGATTGGATTGGAGAGTATTAAAAAGTTTTCAAGACCGACCATCTTTATGTTGGCCCATCACAACAAGCCAGGTATCGCTGTAGATTTGGTTAAGAAGATGGGAAACATTGCGGCTGTGTATTTAAGTAAGTTCCTTTTTCTTTCATTCTTACAGGGAGTGTTTCCGAAAGTGTGGAAGAGAGGCGCATGCTCAGGGTAATCCCCAAAGGTAATGACAAGCCTCTGTCGGATCTCAAGGCGTATAGACCCATCACCTTGCTGCCTTCCTTGCAGCAAGATACTTGAGATCTTGGTGAGGAACCGGCTTGCTGGGGCCCTTGCGCCGGGGGATCCAAAGCAGTTTGGCTTCAGCCGGGGCTTATCCACGGAGAACGCCATTGATGCGTTCAGGATGTAGAAGGATGATAGTAGGGAGAAGAATGTGCTAGGTGTCTTTCTTGACATAGCTGGGGCCTTCGACAATGATGGCGATGATGGCGACTCGTACTGGCTAAGTTGAAGATACAGGGATGTCCTCGCTGGCTGTTTGATATCAGCAGCTACTTTAGCGACAGGTCGGTGGTGATCACCCACGCAGGACACTCGGTTGAACGGGCTGTAGACATGGGCTGTCCACAGGGTTCGGTCCTCGGGCCATTCCTGTGGAACGTCCTCTTCGACGACCTTTTGAAAATGGATCTCCCACCTGGCTGCACGATTTTCGCATATGCTAACGATGCTCTCCCTCCTGCTGTCTGGCAGCACGAGAAGGGCGATCGAGGGCATTTTGATATGGGGCAGTTTGAATAGGTTTGTCTTCTCGCCGAGCAAAACCTCCGCGATATGGTTGAAGGGGTACTCTTGAATGGGGCAGAAATCCGGTTCTCCGGATGAGTGGATCACCTGTGAGGGTGGTCGATGAAGTCCGGTACCTGGGGGTTGCCCTGGACAGAGGTTTTTCCTTTCTTCCACACGTGAGAGCGACTGCCGAGAAAGCGAAGGTGTACATAAGTACCTATACGTGTGTAATAGTTCGCTCAGGCACTGATTATTATTATATTTCAGATAATGGAAATAGAGAAGCTAAACCCATTATAGCTTACAGCAATGAGTTACATCTTGATGACCACGAAGAACTTCTGACCATCTACAAAGATAAGCTGATAGAGAACCGTGTGATGGTGATAGACGGTATAGAGAGAGTGCCCGGAATAGTGGCGCAGGGCTTCAGATATTTCTGTGATGAATACAGTCCCATGGTGGATGAATCTGCCGTTTTCTTTACCATCAACTTGGACATGTGTCCGACTTATGTAGAAGAAGAAGAATTTTTACAAGGTTTGTCAGAGCAAAACTTACACTACTTTGTCATTTGGATTAAGTGAATTATGAATAGTTATAATGTTATTAATAGTATTGGCACATAAATACATACATACATTTATAGACAATTCACACAGATCGAGCTAGTCCCAAACTAAGATGAATCTTGTATTATGGGTACTAACACGACGATACACACATATACATGTAACACCCAGACCCAGTGTGGTGTTTATGGTAGTAGAGTGATATGAGGTTGTAAAGATCCCTGGTAGGGATGGCAAGTATGAAAGATTGTAAAGAATTTATAGATTTACTCCAGATCAGAAGGTTAGAAAGTGACTTACCAAATGTGTGTAATGAAACTCGCGATTATTATTAAAGATGATTTATTATTAAAAACAGTTTTACAATTACGAATTATGTTACACTAGATTTTATAGAGAGAATGTAAACGTATGTGTGGTCAGCCAGGCAGAGAGAATTAGAATGATTTTTGATTTGTGATAATTATTCTTATCACCGACGATTCCTGACGTCACCCAAGCTGACCACAACAATACTATTTTAGTGTTGCCTGCTCACTACACCAGGACAATTTGAAAAAGGTGGCACACAAATAGTATAATTTCATAATTGGGTATATTGAAACAAATGTTTCGTTCTACTATAAATAAAAGAATGCGAGATAGATAGAGAGACATGTTGCTTACTAGAGATATTAACAAAAACCTGCCTTTTACAGGTCTCTGAAATATTTACAGTAAAGAGTGGGAGACTTAATCTTTACTGGGGACTCTAGGGACTCCATGCGTTGTAATTTTTTTAATTAGTAATTATAATTGTTTTCAGCCAGTGTCAGAGACGTGACTTACATGATAGAGAATTGTTTAAAGGAAACCTGGAAGGATGAATTGGAAGTTAATGTCATACAACTCGTCTTAATGAGAATCGTTGGGAGTGTTTTGAAGATTGTACCGAAAAACAAATGAAAATGTGACGGAAGACAGTTATAGCAACTAAGAAGTTTAATAAATAAGTATCATTCAATGTGTCCATATTAGCCCAGCAAACATTTTAAGTTGACAACTGGTAATATTCACCTATATTAGGTCATCAAAATACAGTCACTTAACCTAAATTGGTTGATTTTACGTGAATTCGACCTAAATTCGACCTATATGGGGAATTTTAGCACGTGCCACGGCACGTAAATTATAACTTCTTATTTACGTAACATAGACTTGATCTCTACCAAATTTCGACCTAATATTGACTTATATCACAATATGACGTCGATTCAACGTAAATATTACTTAATTTACGTAAGAATTACTTAATGGTTAAGCAAACAAAATATAGCGGCTAACTTCATGTTATAGTATAAAATTATTGTATGACATTTCTACATGTCCATTTTTAATTAAATTAATTAGTTTCGTAGTATAATAATGGCGACAAATATATTTATGAGAACAAATTAACACGCGATAATCGGTATTTCGTGCGTCTATACATCTAAAATATAGTGCGAGGAAGTTATTATCGTAATTCACGATAGTTCTACATCGAACAATATCAATGGGCCTTCAAAATATTGAAAAACATCAAAATAAAAGTGAAATAACTATTATTATGTGTTTTGAGAAGTTATCCAAATTACATTTTATGTGTAAAATATTATCAGAAAAAGTGATGTTGATCTATAAGAACCATATATTTGTTATTTTAATCATTTATATAAACAAAGAAATGATAAACATAACCTGCAAATTTAATTTGGCATTACAATCTAATATGAAAACAATGGCGCTCGGAAAAATGTTAACAAAGTGGAATATAACTAATTTTCCACCTCTTGGTGGTATTCGCAACTACAAAGTTACAGAGTTGGCCGCCATTTATCAGTGTGTCAACAAGTAGTGATGTGCAGAGAGTTTTATCGTGGAGTTCCCGTTTTATTTTTTATTAGTGAAAGTTTGAAAGAGGACAGCAAAAGGTAAGTTCAATCATGTTCCATATTGTCAGTTAATAAACAAAATGAAATTTGTGGTAGCTATATGCATGTATAAATAAAATATAGGGTAAAAAAGTACCTACAGTTTACGCCGAATATGTCCTATAAAAGGCAGGTGTTTCATATCCAATTCAGCAACGAGGTTTGCCACCCATCCTGAATATCTCAATTTTAAATGGCACGTAGAGGACAAACTGTATGTAAATTACACGCAGTTTATCCACTGGCTACCCCACTTGTGGAAAATGCCGTGATGGTATGGTTTATAATAACAGTAATAACTCTAGTACTTTTTTTTAATTACAGATTACCCTCAACCAGACGCCAGATTTGAATCACTACGCGATGAGATTACTGCCATTCGTGGGGAACAAACTGCAATGCGTGGGGAACAAACTGCCATGCGTGAGGAACAAGCTGTCATGCGTGTAGAACAAAATGTGCAGAATACCAGATTAATGACCATGATGGAAAAAATTCTAGATTTATTACAAAATAACAACAGCCCGTCCATCTCATACACGCCATATATACTGACGGAACCTACCGATATAATAAGTCAATTCTCTCTCCCAATAAATTCCATAAACCAGCTGAAACTAATGGACAGAGAGTTGGAAATTAACAAGGAGTATTTTCAAGCAATGGTTGGCAATGATTACAGATATTATAATAACATTGTAAGTTTTTTGAGGTTATGTTGCGTAGAAGTTTTTATCTGGATGTTTTCAGAACCATCAAAGGCTCCATTGTCAGGTAAGGAGTCTATGTCATCACACGTAGAGGAACTAACGTTTACATAAATTGTCTGATGATGGAGCGTTCGACAGCTGTTCTGGGAGCCCGCATACAAATCTTGCCACGAGATGTAACCACAAAAAACTTCGCATATTCACGAAGCACGAAATCTTTAAAAACTAATATTACATTACAACATATCTTTTTTTGTTTTAGGAAAAGCATTTCAGTACCTTTGTTGGGTGTGATGGTCAGGCAAGAGGGGAGGTTGTGGGCAAGAAAATGGCTGAGGCTATTATGACTAGACATCTGTGCACACAGATGTCGTGGACGGGAGTGTCCAGGTCTGTGGGATGCGACAAAAAATTCGCATTTCAAAGCCTGGAAAGCATTTTCAGGCTATTCTACAGGTAAATTGATTAACAAAGTAATATTTGTTTTATCGTGATTTAATTTATTTTTGTTAAAACATGTTTGTTGCATATAGCACCATAATCTTTGGTATAAACATATAGAATCATAATCTCCTACCTAATGAGCTAATTCGCCATTACGATGAATTTTCTATCGAACACGTTGTAACAATAAAAATAAAACACTGTTGACCGAAAACAGTCATTTATCCATTGAAGGAGACCCACCGACCACCCGGATAGCGCAGAAGTCTGAGGACTTCCATTTATCCGAATTCTACACTGCACAAAGTTTGTCCACACCGGGGGCGCCCTAGTGGGCAGCCTGAGGGGCTGGCCGGCCAAAAACAACCCCGTGTGTGGAATCTTTTGACTACACTCCTTCGATGTCCCTCTAGCCGAGAGAAGCAAATACATTCATAATTTATTTAAAACTAACAATATATTTATAAAGGTATTTCCTTAACCTAGATAACAATTCAACACTTAAAACAAAATAATAGAAATAAAAATTAAAAGAAATAAAAAAAAAAATGAGCAGAGAGCCGAGTTGAGGTGTCCGGAAACTTCTTTAGGTATTCATGCCGGTGAACCCGAGGGTCGCTGATACTGGAGTCTTCACAGACACGCTTCCCTCCCCAAGGGGCATCCCTCCCAGACCTAAGACTCTCCACCAAGGGAGACAGGACAGCACAAAAGACGAAGAAACGAGTTCGCTCGCGACAGCCACGATCACACAAGGCAAAATCAACCATCAAGCTCATCCAGGTAAGCCGGGGGTAAGCCCGGCTCACGCAGAAGGTCCCACCGAGACACCCAGTCATTTATCCATATCAATTTATAATATTTATGATATTATCCATATTAAAAAAAGTCTATTAATATTTATGATAAAATTACAGTGTGCTGATTAGGGCCGACTCCAGATGGACACATAAGAAAAAAACTTTTTTCTGGAGTACTTCTTAAGCACGCCAAGAAAAGGGTTTTGGCAGAGACAATGAAATTACAGAATATTATAAAAAAAAATAGGACGGTGTTGGGCTCTCATGACGACAATATACCCGACACAATACTTCAGGTGGAATTAATAGAGGGAGAGATAGCAACGACTACTGACGTAGACGAAAAACAAGAGAGTGACATCTAATTTATTTTTAAATTCACACCACCGATTGATTTCTATAAAAATATTTTAATAAAATACCCATAATATTATATTTATTTTAGTATGTACATGTCCTTTTCTTAATATTTAATAATTTTAAATTCTCTTGTACTGTTTCATATTGACAATTCAAATTTAATTTCAGTGCTAATATTTATGTGAGTAATAATAAATGTACATAATATTTCCTTATTTAATAAACAAAAAAAGTTATTGTCTAGCACTGTTTCATATTCTTTATTTTCACTTCTTTTTTACATGGTGTATATATTGTTAGATACGTTAATTAATACACGTTCGTTGTTAATTCTGATCTTTTCTTATTTCCTTTATTTTCTTTCCATGATGCACATTGTATATTACGATTTCCTCTGCTCATCAAGAGTATGTAGCAAAGGTAGGAACACAGATCTGTTTTTGTATTTTAAGTGAAATAATTTGCATTTGACATCTCTTGTTTCATAACTTCTAGGAGGAAGAAATTTGTGCTGCTGGCCAGATTGGTTGCAAAATACGTCATACGAACTGTATATGTTTAATTTTGAAGACTTGAATGGTGTTGTAAAAAAATCTTGTTTGCTTTCCAATGGGTTACCGATAATACGGAAACGATTTTTATCTTTTGTAACATGCTTCATTTTAATTATGTCATTTCCCTTCGACAAAAACCATGAATTCTTTTCTTGATCACTTAACATAAAATCTTGAAAATGAATTTGTTTATAAATTCCTTCACCTAAATGTCTTTTTAAGCAAACATTACTATTTGATTCAATTTTAGCTTCATTCATATTTGCTATTCTTGTTACCCAATGAGCTATTTGTGTGAGTGGTTGTTTACCTGAGCGTACAAAAGACTTCAAATGACCAAGTGAGTTTTCAAACTGATATGCACTAATGCCTGAGAGACAACCAAATTTTTTGACATCATCTATGACATGGCACAGGTTGTGAAAGTTGCTGCTAATAGAATCATAACCATAAATATTAATACATCCTTCCAGGTATTCTTCTAATAAAATTTTTGCAATATCTATATAGATCAAATAACTCTTGGAGCTCAAAATCACGACAGCACAACTTAGTAATAAATAATGTTCATATACTTCTTTACTTAGAACATCCTTTAATACTACAAAACCCAAATATAAAAGCATCACGCGATACTCAGTTCCTTTCCAGTATTTTAAATATTTTACACCTCTGATATTTCGATGTATTTCTTTAGGTCTATTTTTTTCACAAGATTCTAGCATTTGGTTTAGTAAATCAATTTCTGACCCTCTTAATTTTGTTTTGAAATTATAGCTTCCATTACACCATGCCATTAAGCATTTTCTCATAATACCAAGATCAAATAAATGCAGTGAGTCAGCAACAACAAAATCTTGAATCATATCAATTGGTAAATCCACGAGGGGTGTGTCGTGTATATGATGGTCTTCATCCACTTTATTACGAAAACTAGCGTCTGTTCTGCGTGGACATTCGAACATGGGGTAACTCATGTGTCTACCTTTTTTGTCCCAAACTCCATCCACTGTACATTTGATACAGCTGCTCTTCGAAGAATTAAAATATGGTGTACCTATTAGTAAGAAAAACTTCAGGTAATAAACTGTAATGTCAAATTAGGAGATATGATTTGAAAGCAATTATAGTAATATTTTAACAACAACAGGTATAAAAGAGAGTTAACGTAATAATTTCCAAAACAGAATCTAACAGAAAAATATGCTCACGAAAAAACATTTGCCCACCTTTTAAAAATGCCCTTGCGGGAGTATCACATATAAAGCACTTCAATTTAACTTGTAGCTTTTTTCCATTTACATAAATGCCATCCTTTAATATTCCTTTCATTTCAGCTACAAAGTCTTGTAAGAAGGGTTCCAAAGGTGGTTTTCCATTTCCATAATAAATCGCTCCAAACATCGGCTTGATCTCTGGCATACCATATACAGCAAATGATATTGGCCAAACTTCGGAAGCCGTACTATTAAACAGGGACATGCCATCTACGTTAAACAACAATTCTAGTCCATTTTGGCAAAATTTATCTAAATTAATATTTGATAAACAAATCTCCAAATTTTTTACAATGCCATTGTACCAAAAGGTTCCTTGTCCCATAGGCCTAATATTAAAATCAAAAATTTTAAGCAAAGACCGCCCATCTTTGGGTAATTGTAATCCAAAATCATTTAGCACTTTTAGCAAATCATTTAGAGACGACGTGGTCGGCTTATGAGCTACTGTCCACTTCTTCAAGTTTTCAAGAAGTTTGATGGATTTGACAGCACCATCATCAACATCATCTGGTTCAGAAATTATTTCTTCATTTACTTGCAAGTATATATCAGGTTCATCTGGAATCGTAAAAGACTTATTCCATTCTATATTTGATTCCGGATTTTTGTTATTGCCATTAAAAACTGTTGCAATTGTTGGTTGCCTCACTATAAACAAATCACTCTCTTGTGACAATGGACTACGTATGGTTTCTTCTGTTCTCTTTTGGCACAAATAACTGTTTTCATTTCTCATCTTGTCTGTACATTTTCTATAGAAAGTACTGGAGTGTTTGTACGTTTTTTTATTTTTACCCATCACTACAACTATGTTTTACACAAATGAACAAACAATATTCACAACTTGTGTATGATTTATAAATTAACAATTATAAGCAACCGTTATTACAATTTATAAAAGTACTTGCCCATCACTACACTCAACCAACACGAGAAACGTCAGTTTCATAAATGTAGATGCTTAAAATGTCGATACGTGCCGTGTCACGTAAATAATACTTAATAATTACCAAATTTGTGACACTTCAAGGTTACTATAACTTATTGGTTATATTTTACACTAAAATCCTACTTTAAAGTTATTTAATGGTGTTAATTTTGACATACAAGTTATTTTAACTTGTTGGTTGAAATTTGGTGTCACGAGTGACTATGAGGTTGAATATTTTAGTAATAATTACGTCAAAAGAACCTAAATATCAACCAATTGGTAGTAATGACTTAGCGGTGAATTAGAGCTGGTAAATCCTACCTATTTTGTAACCTAATTTCGACCACATAGTTGTGTAACCTAATGGTTGACGAATAAGGTAAAAGGGACCTACTTTTAACTTAAATTTTGTCGTTTGTAGTCGAAACGTCTCAATAGTAATAAATTGTTGTTAATATTACGTAATTTAACACGAAAATAGGTAATAATGTACTCACTCTAGAATAAACTACCTAAAATGTTTGCTGGGAGAGATGCGACTAATATTGACCAATAATATTTGACCAAATAAATAAAACTTTATTGACAAAATAATTATGTAAAATAAAATGATATAAAAATAAGTACTAAATAAGATATTTAAAAAAAAACCTATAAATTATATCATCATCATCATCATTTCTGTCGGTCCCTCAATCCTGAGGATCGTGACCATCATGCCTCGTTCTGTAGACCATCTGTCTCCATGTTGAGCGATCCTCTGCCATGTGTAAGGTCCCGTGAAGTGAGCTCTGTGTGGCCTCCTTAATTTGGTCGCTCCATCTTATTGGCACTCTGCCCCTTCCTCTCCTCCCTTCTACAACCCCAGTCATAATCACTTTTTCTAGGTTGTCATGCTCTCTTCTTGCAATGTGCCCGAAATATCGCAAAGCGCGCTGACTGCAAATCGATGAGAGTCGCGCCGAAATGTTTAACTCCCTGAGGATGGACTCATTGGTCCTGTGTTCCGTCCAATGCACTCGGAGCAATTTTCTCCAGCACCACATCTCAAACGCATCGATCCTCGCGCGTTCGCTAGCTCGCAGCGTCCACGTTTCAGCTCCGTATAAAAATATGCTGAATACCAAGGTCTTGACTAGTCTTATCTTTGTGTTTCTCATAATTTCACGGCTTTTCCAAATCTTATCAAGACGACCCATTGCGTTCTTTGCCATCTGTGTGCGGCGGTTCACTTCTTGGTCGCTTGTGCCTCTATTATTTATGAGAGAACCTAGATAGATAAATTCGTTGACAAAGTCAATTCCTGGAAGATAATGTTCCGTGTCTGCGAGCCTGCCTGAGCGATCAACTATCATTGCCTTAGTTTTACTGCAGTTGATCTTCAGTCCCATCTTTTCACTTTCAATCTCCACACGACGAAACAACTCTGCTAATGTGGTGTTCTCACTTTGGCGAATATCGCTAGGGCACCAAAATATCGCCAGCCATTTGAACCGTGTGAACAAAATGACAGCTAGTCTGAAACGATAAAAACCAGTAGAAACGATATCGTCTCGAGTTGACCACCTTCCAACTTTCTCGGGCGATCAAACGATTTGCAGATGCGCAGATATGCGCGGCGTTTGTGTCTATGGTAAAAGCTTTATAACCTATAAATTTTATAATGTTTCCCGCTTCGTGACAGCTGTTATCTTTTTTGTTGGTTTGTGGCGTTTGTTTCCTTAATTAAAAGGCGCCTTATAACCTCTACTATAACATTTTCGACTAAAAATAAACACTTCGCGATCTCCATCTCGACGCCATTTTGAAAACAGTGTCAAAATCAAAGCGCATCTGACAGATCGTTTCTATATCGGTGGACTTGTGTGAACTGGTGTGACGATCAATGGGCGTACGGCGAATTTTGTTTTTTCGCCTGGCGTTATATTTTGAAATTCGGCTGGCGATATTCGCCAAATGTGAACACCCCATAACTCCTGCACACTTGAAGCGTAGTGTCGTCCGCAAACCTGAGATTGCATATCTTCTGTCCTCCTATTGTGACACCACCATTCCAACCATCTAGGGCTCTTCTCATGATGCTCTCTCCATAAAGATAAATTATATAAAAATAAATAAAGCACACTTATAACAAGAATAGGAAGGGGAAGGAAAAAGAGGAAAAGGAGAGAATCTGCTCGACGTATTTATTTACACAAGAGATCCCTGGTTCAATTCCACCCGCTTTCGACTTATTCCGCCTTCATGACACAAGCATAATTCTTATGGGGTGTTCACATTTAGCGAATATCGCCAGGCGAATTTCGTTTGAATAAAAAACAAAATTCGCCGGACACACATTGATCGTCACCCCTGTTCACAAAGTCCACGAAATATAGAAATGATCTGTCAGATGCGCTTTGATTTTGACATTGTTTTCAAAATGGCGGAAGTCGAGATGGAGATCGCGAAGTGTTTATTTTTAGTCGAAAATGTTATAGTAGAGGTTATAAGGTGCCTTTTAATTAAGGAAACAAACGCAACAAACCAACAACAAAGATAACAACTTTCACGAAGCAGGAAACATTATAAAAATTATAGGTTATAAAGTTTTTACCATAGTTACGGACGCCGCACACATCTACGCATGCGCGAATTGCTCCACCAAATTTAAAGGTTGAAAGGTGGTCAACTTGAGACGATATCGTTTCAGACTAGCTGTCATTTTGTTCACACAGTTCAAATGGCTGACGATAATTATTTTGGTTTCCTGGCGATATTCGACAAATGTGAATACCACATTACTGTGAGGTTGTCTGGGTGTGTTTGGGTGTATTTCAAATCCAGGTTCATTTAATGATAATAATTAAGTAGCAATATAATATGTATTAATCATTATTAGCATTGTACATTTATCAAGTGTATATATATATATTTTTTTTAATAAATCTAAAGTGATATTAATTTTGTATTTTGTCTTTTTCAATCCATATTTGATTTTATACTTATTTGGAAGAGACGAAAGTGTATAAGTTATAAAAGAGTTCATTCCATAAGTAAAATTTGAGCCAAGAATGCAAACCAGAGCCACAATAATTGGCTCACACAGTTCACAGGTCAAGAATAAATCGGAGAAACTACATAACATCTGCATTCCTTTGAGAAATAATTATGTGGGAAGACATCTGAGGACTGTAACTCATATTGGATTACACTAAGAAGTCAACGTGGAGAGGGTCTTTATATAATGAAAATATATCTATTATATAATTACATACACACAGTTCGTCGGTAGCCTCAGAGGTGGAGTCACATCTAACTCAGCCTTGTGAACAAGGGGTGCGGGGTTCGATCCCAGCAAACCGGCAAACTCCCCTTTCACGACACAAGCTTTTAGCTTACTGTTAAAGGTGTATTTGGGTATATAACAAAACCCAGATCCATTTTTTTTTAAATAAATATACCTATACTGGATCTAATGTTGCCGTTACATTATCAATCAAGCGATTTATTATTATGATCCGTAGACTATTAATGGTCACGTGGTCTTGTCTATTGATTTGCCTTTATTTGGAGGGCCAAAATAATATTCGCATATACCTATATATTGCGAATACGAATACTTTGAAATCTGCGAATATTCGCTACATCACTAGTACATCATTATGTCTATGATGTACCTACACGAAGATGCGCGGTCGGGAGTACCGCACGCTCTCGCCATTGTTTTGCCGAATATTCGGTTATTCGGCACATGATCTTGCATAATATTCGGTATTCGATCAAATATACTATTCGTTGCATCTATAATAATTATACCTACAATATTTTACAAATAAATGAATTATGTTTTCTCACAGATACGTACGAAGGACTTAGTCAAAAATGTATTTAGTAAACTTGACAGGCGAGTCCATACGTTTCATATTCTCACCAAAGGTAGCAAGGAACAAAACTCACCTCCTGTGTGGGGAAAGGACAAACACAAATCAGAAAGAAAAAAAGAGAGGTC
This sequence comes from Athripsodes cinereus, assembly GCA_947579605.1. Taxonomy (NCBI): domain Eukaryota; kingdom Metazoa; phylum Arthropoda; class Insecta; order Trichoptera; family Leptoceridae; genus Athripsodes; species Athripsodes cinereus. The sequence goes on along the minus strand of OX388325.1, from coordinate 630,340 downwards.
CTTTATTATGCTACTCCTGCCTTCATCAAACTCTGCAGCTCAACTACCAAACCTGATGATACATTACAATGCCCCTCATAGAAAGACAATAAATTCAAAGTAGAGAGCAGCCCCTCTCCCCTAACTAGAAGAAAAAAATGTCCACCCTTGATAGAACAATGTAAAACTGGTGACATAAGAATTGGTAAAGGTAAGTTTAAATTCAATAATATAATTTAAGTTGATAATATTACGTTATTATTAGGAACTATGTAGGTATTCAAAAACAAATATTATCTACCTATATTATCGGATTTACATTTTTTATTACTTTATTATCTATATAAATTAAAATACCAGATAAGGACAAGGCTGGCTCTCTCACTTGTGGGATAACCAGCTACGTGTAATAAACATATAAACTGTTTTATCCGTGCCAATAAAAATAAAAGACATTCAGGATGGGTGGCAACCCTCATCATCGCTGAATTTAAAATGTCTTTATTTTTTCGAAAACCTGCTTCTTACAGAACACTCGTAAACCTATGAAAAAGATTGGGAAACCGATTCTTTGCCGGGTGTAAAAGTATCTCCTTATATGTTTAATGGAAAAATAATATTGAGATGATGTGCAGCTGCTTTTCTCCTACCCTACCCCTCTAGAGATAGACCTAGTAAACAGTAGACGAAATACCGACTCGGATAATGCTGCAAACCGTTCTTCTCCTGGAACAACTGTGTTAAACTTAGCACCAATACACAACATTTTAATAAAACCCACAAGCTGGTTGGTACATAATATTTTGCAAAAATGTGGAACAATTTGTTTTGTTGATCTGCGGCGCCAGAGAAACATCACTAGTTTAAAAACAAAATGAAAGCCGTAATTTTCAACGACGCCCTTAAGGGGGCCTAAGGATAGTAAAACGAAACCAAAACACATCACCATTAGTGATGTATTGAATATTAGCATATTTTTGTAAATTTCGCACATTCCTTATATTATTTTGGATTTGGACATTTAAGTTTTGTACTAGAATAATAAATAATTTTTTATAGCTAACTACTAAACTCGTGATATCGTGAGCACGAGGCTTTTTATATCCATAGACAATAATATTAAAAAGCCATAGATTTTTATTTCAAAAAGCAAAGGTGAAAGATGTACAAACGAAACGTCAAATTGCTGTCATATCAATATTGCAAATTGCAGTTGTGTGCAGGTTATAAGTGTTTCGTACAAGTTTTATTATGAATATTATATTGTAATGTAGAATAATGCTCTTCAGAGCGTATTGGTTAAACTTGAGGTTAAATGAAATAAATGGAAATTTTTTCGAAAAAACTAAATAATAATAAAGTGCTGAAGACTTTCCCTGGATGATGGACGGGATAGCAGCGTCATACAAAGAAGTGAAATCAACAAATGCAACCAATAAAAATGTATGTAATTGTTGAAGGGTGTTTGTGTTCACACTGTGAAAATTCATATTCAATATTTATAAGACAATCAAAACACTGTTATAATTTTCACCACATTTATTCAAACTCTAACGTTTTCGCCCACTTCAATGGGCATTCTCAAGAGTACTGAAACAATAAAAATGTCACCTACAAAAACTGAAGGTAGTCAAAGAGGGGGGACTCTCTTTGACTACCTTCAGTTTTTGTAGGTGACATTTTTATTGTTTCAGTACTCTTGAGAATGCCCATTGAAGTGGGCGAAAACGTTAGAGTTTGAATAAATGTGGTGAAAATTATAACAGTGTTTTGATTGTCTTATAAATATGTATGTAATTGTTTTACATACTCCCTAGGACAGTTTCCCCTCCTCCCTTTCTCTCAAATAATATCTCTCAAACAAGGATCTCGCAAATAATAGGGGACAAATATGGAAATGAGATGCCGTCTGCCTTAGAAGTCATGTTAAAAAGTTGGTTCTAAAATTGTTGTACATAAATGAGGGTATCCTGAAACACCATAATGAAAATTTGCCGACGGACGGCTAGAAATTTTGCTCCTGATGATAAAAGATGATTTCTTTCTGCTGAGGAGCATGTTTGGTAAAACGTTGCGTGATAGAGTGAGGAATGAGGATATTAGAAGAATGAGTAAATGCAAGAGGAGTGTTGTAGATAGAATGTGTGTGAATAAATTGAGATGGTTTGGTCATGTGGAACGAATGGAAGAGGAAAGAATGACAAAGAGGATATACTTGGCTGAAAGGAGGGGTGTGAGGAAGCGCAGGCGTCCGAGAACTACATGGCTTGAACATGTAGATCAAATTCTCAAGGACGGCCATGTTTTGAGTAAGAGAAACCGACGTGCGTGCATGAGAAATTGTATGACTGTGGTGGAGACGAAAGAAGTATATGTAAGGACAGATCTAATTGGCGTTCCGTTCTCTCTGCCTACCCCACTTGGGATACGGCGTGAGGGAAAAGATAGATAGAGTTATAGTATTGAGCTGACAGTTTCGTCTTATTGATTAGATACTTATATTATATTAATCTATATCTTTCCGCTATCTTATCAGCTTCTTATCTTCATCAGTATGTTCATATTATACGTTATTCCCTTACTTCATTTAGAAATTGTAAATTTTAGTATCTATCTTATACGTATCTATATGTGAGTGTTTTGTGAAATGATTGGTTTCTAGTAATATAATGGAGAAAAAAGAGAAAAAGAAGAATGTTTTTGTGAGAAGTGTAAGTTTTGTTAATGTGTGTTTATGTTTTAGAACAGTCAGAAACAAAAATAACAAAAATATTATGCACAAAACTTTTTATCTCTAATCCTATTTTATTACATAGACACGAATGCTAGTGCGCTATCACAATACAGGGGCGTACCCATGATGTGTTTTTATGGGGGGAGGAGAGGGGGGTGACAGCTTGAAATATAAAGTTTTTACAGCTGTTATTAGTAGAGTTGGCCGTTATAACTAATAACTCATTTTTAAACTCATTATTTCAAAATAACTAAACTAACAGTTTCTTGTCAATAACATAAATGTTATTTTCGACGACGACGTTATTCAACTGTTATAACAAGGTTATCGTTATTCCGTTTAGTTATTGTCGACGACTATAGTTATTTCGTTTTCGTTTAGTTATATTATAACGTACCACATTGTTACGACTTTGTTATTGTCGTCGTTCAATAACGTTTCAATAACGTAGCACGTTATTGAACGACGACAGTTTTTTTCATATTTCGTTTGGTTTAATAACTTCGGATGTTATTAAACGATGGCAGTTATTTTGTTTTTATTTTGAACTATTTAGTTGTGTAGTTATTTGAATGTTTTGGAGGAACACAATAGTTTCGTTTAAACGTAGTCATTCGTTTATTTAGAGGTAGCTGGTAGGTACAAGTTTTCTAATAATGACATTAATAAATCAAAGGATAATTTTGAATATAATATTTGTTTGATTTTAAACTGGTGATATATTATTTCGGAATGAAATATACTTTTAATGCGTATTTTATGTGTGAGAAATTCTTTGCATTGGTAGGAAAATGTATTTCCATTTGATACAATACTAATAATATTTTAGCATCATTAGATTTTATTCGGATTTTTTTTTTTTTTACAATTTGATCGTTATTAAATAACATTTTTATTTACAAATACCGATAACTGGTTGAACGTTATTTTGAAATAACAGTTATTCCCACCTCTAGTTATTAGTGGATCTTTTTTTACATTATTTGCTTTTGACTTTATCAATTCGGTATCATAGACAAGAAACTCAAAGGAAAAATTATTGGTGTTAGTTTCAAAATGTTTTCATATTGTAAGTCTTGAAACAAGCATTGGTCAAAGGCCTATTGTTATGAATAGTGGTATGATGTATGATACTTAGGATAAGTGGGAGTGAAATAGCAATGGTATATTAATGTCATAGAGTGAGACAGGAAATGTCTATAATGGGCCACTTGCAGATTTTTTTTTCATTGCATAAAATTGTAAATTAGTATGAAAGAAACACAACCACAATTTATTTTGATTTTTCTTGCACTATTTTCATAGATATTAGCTTTTAAAAATTGTATTTTCTCTGAATGATCAAAAACGATATGGCGGCGCTGTGACGTCACGGAGTCCCATGTGTGTATGAGATTATAATCTGTGGTTGCAAAAGTTACTACACGGGACTACACTAATTCACGGGACTCCGTGACGTCATCAGCTGTTTAGAGTGTTTTGCTAAACGTCAAAAATTTTGGGTTTTATTTTTGGAAATTCTCCATAATTTAGATATTTAAAAAATTTTAACTGACATATTTGTGTTTTCTGACCTCAAATTTACTGAATTTGATCATTTTTATTAAAATCCCTTACGACTGCAAGTGGCCCATTGTGTTCATAATTAATTTTGAAACATGAATTCTGATAGAATCAATGGTAAAATTTTAGATAAGATGAATACATCAACATTACATTTAAGAATTTTCTAATTATATTCACGCAATTATATAGTTTTTCACCCGAGAAATGATGCTCTATCTAAATTTGGTCTATTTTAATGAGGACAAAATTAATTATTTGTCTGGGGACAAAATTTTGTTATTTTTAGTATTTCAAATGTCATTTTATGGATTTATATTTGATTTGTTGTCTTGTATTATGTTGATGAATAAATTTTATTATTATTCTTAATAAATTTGCATTTTTCGTACACATTGCTGTAGCATAACGTCGTTGCATATTCAAAAAGGGACATGTGAATTCATAAATGTTTTGACATTTCTAAAATAAACTGCTTATAATGACATCAAAACCATTTTATTAAGTGATTCTTAGTATCAAATATTAAAATTCAATACTTTAAGAATAATATAACATGCCAATAAAAAGTCCAAACTACAATTTTAATGCCTTAATGAACAGTTTTAAAAGAGTATGCCTAAATAAAAATGTGCGCACATGTCTCTTTTTGAATATGCAGCGACGATAAAATGATACCAGACCTAACCTACAATTCCGTTATGAGTACGCCATAGAGACATAGAGCCACATTATTTGTAGTAGGTTTACTTTGGAGATGTCATTGCATGTCGAAACCTAGGTCACTATAATAAAGATACGAGTAAAACTCTAAATCATATTTTTATCAAATTGATATGGAGTTTTACAAAATTAATACTCACTTACTTACTTTTCGGGTCCGGACTTCAGACCTTGCCACTCCAGTATGCAGCTACGTATATCGCCTTGTCACTCGCCATCATCAGGTCACTCACATTACATGCATTCCGCATCAGCGGACATTGCAATAGCTGAGAATCACTCTTGCTCCTCCCCGCAGTCGCAGCTAGCGTCCTCTCCATCCAAAATGCCCCACTTCCACTGGCTAATTAATACTGATAAAATATTACTTACTTTGTGCTAGCCCTCTTCTCTCCACTGCTGGATACAGGCCTTTAGACTTTATCAACAACGTCAACGACTTTTATCTGATGGTTTCATTTCTTATTTTGTCTCTCAAGCTAATGCCTAGCATTTGTCTTTCCATGGCACGCTGTACACAACTCAGTTTCCATTTATTCGCAAGTGTTGTAGCGTCATATTCTCTAGCCCAGTGATTACATATTATCATTGCCGATAAAATACTTAACTAAATGTTAATTGTGTTTTAATTTTGAATTTATTTCTTGTTATTTTAGTGGGATGCATTACAAAATAAAAGAATATCGGGTCGCCGTGGTATCAAAGATGTGAATACTACTAAAGCTGGGTAAGGTATATTTTTATATTAATTAATTACATAATTAAATACTACACTCTATTGTAAAACTGACAATGTGTGAGTCGAGGGTCATTGAGCGTTAGTCTTACTTTTTATTTACTCTTGTGATTTATTAATTATTGTTTTATGTTCATCTTATAATAATAACAATCTATATATATATATATATATAAAAAAGTGGTGTTAGTTACACCATTTATAACTCAAGAATGGCTGTACCGATTTGAATGATCTCTGATTTGTTGGATTCTTCTCCACCCCGAATAGCCGATAGGCTATTAAAATATCCCGTAATTTACATATACTATGCTCTCTTTATAACATCCTTAAGCATGAAGCTCCTCAATATCTCTTCGAACGGTTTGTTCCTCTTTCTTCCCAAGGTCTATCGTTAAGGTCCCAAAATAATCGGCGTCTAGAATTCCCACCTCATAGTACATCTTTTTACTCATCATCTTTCATTGTACATGCTACCAGAACCTGAAGCAACCTCCCCAATGATATTCAGTCCTCTTCAACTATAGGCTCATTCAATTATAAAGTAAAATCTCTCATAAACAACCCACCATCTCATCAATAGCAGATAGTTCTCACTTAGATACATATAATAGTGTACTGTTGATGCTTAATAAATAAATATAGGTATAGATTCATGGTTGTGAATGCTCACATATTTTTTTCTTTATATGTATGTAGGCATTCTTGTTTTTTAATTTAATTTTTTTTTATTAAACAAAATACATTAACATTGATTGTTTCTTATATACTATACATATATTATATTATATATTCCATTTTCTGTTTATATATATATGGACAATTTGTAAGGCGCCGTTTACTCATAACATGACCTCAAGGGCGCCGTATATCGTATCCATCACCCAAAACTCCCAGCAAAAACATCCTCAAGCATGAAGCTCCTCAATATCTCTTCGAACTGTTTGTTCCTCTATCTTCCCATGGTCTATCGTTGAGGTTTTTTTGATCTAAACTCACTTTATAGTAAAACATAGTTATCAAACATTGTAGTAGGTTTACTGGAAGACATTGCCTCAAGGCAATATGTACGCCTTTTGTAAAATTTATTTTTGGCAATAAAGTGTTTATTAATATTATATATATTAATAAACATTAATTTTATATTAATAAACACTTTATTATTAATAAACACTTTATTAATATTATAAACACAATTTATAATATTAATAAAGTGTTCAGAAGCTTTTCTGTGCGTTCGTGGATCTGGAGAAAGCATATGATCGTGTGGATCGGGAGAGATTGTGGCGGGTGTTGTCGGAGTGTGGTGTGAACAACCAGTTGATCCACGCAATTTCTTCGCTATACGTTGGGAGCTCCGCCTGCGTGAGGGTAAATAACGCCTTCTCCGAGTGGTTTGTCCTCACCAAAGGAGTGAAGCAAGGCTGTGTCATGTCTCCATGGCTGTTCAACCTTTTTTTCGACTACTGTATGCGTCCTTTGAAAGAGATGGATGTTGGCATTGAACTGAATGGAAACCGTGTGAATGCGTTGATGTATGCAGATGATTTGGTATTAATGGCTGAGAGTGAAAGTGATTTACAAAAGATTGTGTCAGTTGTATATGAAAGTTGCAGTATGAATGGGATGAAAATGAATGTGACAAAGACGAAAGTGCTGGTGTTCGAAAGAGAGGTTGAAAGAACAATGTGTGAAATAAAGGTTGGAAATGAATGTTTGGAGCAAGTGGACGAATATGTTTATTTAGGAAGTATATTTGTAAGGGATGGTAGGTACGAAAGGGATATTGAAAAAAGAAAAATGGCTGGTGCGAGAGTGAACGGTGCACTTCGATCTATTGTTAGCAATAGCAATGTCTCGAACATGGCTAAAATGCTGGTGCACAACGCCATCCTTGTACCGACACTGATGTATGCAAGCGAGACTTGGACATGGCAGAAGAAGGACGAGAGTGGAATAAATGCAGTGGAGATGCGATCACTGAGAAGAATGGTAGGTAAAACATTGCGTGATAGAGTAAGAAATGAGGATATTAGAAGAATGAGTGGATGCAAGAGGAGTGTTGTGGATAGAATGCGTGTAAATAAATTGAGATGGTTTGGGCATGTGGAGCGAATGGATGGTGTAAGATTGACGAAGAGGGTGTATTTATCTGAAAGAGAGGGTGTGAGGAAGCGCGGGCGTCCGAGAACCACGTGGCTTAACCACGTGGATCAAATTCTCAAGGACGGTCGCGTGTTAAGTAAGAGGAATCGGCGTGCATGTATGAGAAACTGGATGAATGTAGAGGAAGCGAAAGAAGTATGTAAGGATAGAGCGACATGGCGTTCCGTTCTCTCTGCCTACCCCACCTGGGACACGGCGTGAGGGTATAGTATAGTATAGTAATAAAGTGTTTATTATTATTATAAAAATAATTTATATAAACTTTAGGAAATTAGTATTCGAAGTAGATTTTAGGCAAGAATAAAATCTACCTGGAACATAAATTTTAAGAAATTTGTATTTGAATTAGTTTTTATTTTTGCCGGTTTCATTTTAATTTAGTGCTTGCTAAACCACAAAAACAAAAAAAAAAATATAACGGGAAAAAGTGTTGCCG